>WEIT01035422.1:2951-53290 GCA_013389985.1 Dryoscopus gambensis
CCAGAAAAGCGAGCCCTGTTTATACTCATCCTTCAGCCCAATATGATTAATATGATCATTTCAGTGCATCCCTGTTTTTAGCCTAACAGAGGATTTAAGACATAGCACAAAATCACGTTTCCCCTTAAAATGTAAAGTGAGAAAAATCTTCCTTCCCAGAATTTCTTAAACAAATCAGCTCGGAAGATATTTTGGGTTTAAGAATACTTGTAAGAAGTTTCTGTTTTGAAGTGCCTCTTTCATACCAAAATTTTGCCCTTTTACAGCTCATTTTGCTGAAAGTTGTCCAAATGTGACTGTGCAACTGCCTGACAATGACTGCTCTGACAACTTGCTAAATATCTCCTAAAGGAATCCTTCTTGACCATCAGGACTGAGAGTAAATCCCCGGGGGTCTAGCAAAAATGTGAAGGGTATAGTTTAGATATTCTCACTCAGGAAAGTAAAGGTGCTTTTAAATTTTATTTCACCCTGCTCTTTACATCATTCTGGATTTGCAGATGTCTTTGGCCAAGTTAGATGATGAGAAGTAAGCACTATGCTGGTATTTCTTTGGAATTGTCTAAAAATGAGGATTTAATCTGTGTGGAATTCATGGCATAGTTTCCGTGGTAAGATATAATTCTTTATACAGGCAAATTTTTCTTAACAAGCCCTGAATGAAGATGATCTCCCCCCTCATTTATGGCAGCTTATCTTTAAAGGTTTAGAAAAGAACCACAAGCCTAAAAATATAGATGGTAAAACCTGTGCCTGAATCAGGTAGCCCTCAAGCATCCTGGGAGCTCCTGTGGTCAACAGCTCCTTTGGTCTCCTTGAATACAGGGTGGCTTTAGATAGTGAAATTATTTACCAAATGCGACAGAAAATTATTTACCAAATGCAATGGACTGCATAAAGGAAGATCAGTGTGAAATTCAAATAAATACAGTGAAAACTGAAAGTCTCAACTAAACTCCAATCTATCCCCACAGCACCCAAAAATCGACTGGTGCCTGTGTTTTCACTGGGGGCGTTTCTCAGGGTCTCTGTGGAGTGCCTCTGCACATGCTCACAGCTGTGTGGGAAAAGCTGCCAGCTTCTCCCCATCTCCCCTAACCTCATCTCTGAGTCAGAATTGTCAAAGGAGGGGACATTTTGACTTCATCTTTTGGAGATCTGAGGAGAATTCACTGCTCATGCCTGATGCGTAAGAGTGACATTAAAATACGTGGCAGCAAGAGAAGGAGATGAAAGTAGCACTCTGTCCAGGAGAGGACAGAGCTGGTTCAATGCCTTTCCCAGCTGGAGAGGGTTCTGCTTCTCCTGTCCTGGGTTTTGACTTCCCATGGTGAGCCCCTGCACAGAACAACACGAGACCCAGACAGTTCCACTGGGGAAGGAACATTCTGGGTCCCTGCAGTGAACGAGCCCCTTGAATTACAGCCAGTGACAGCTGATCAGAAATGCTCAGGACTTTCCATGTGCATATCCCCCCGTGGAGACAGAACTAGGAGCTCGTGTTCCAGCAAATAACGAAGCTTTATAAATGTCATTTTTAGCTGAATTAAATTACACAAGTTCATGAAAGACTTCAGCGTCCTGCAGCTTTTATAGGACTCCACATAAGGCATTAGGAGACACTGATCCTGCACACTAGTTGTTTACGAGCTACCCACTCATAAACACCCATAATTAAATTTATGTTAATTTTTGTTGTAACTGATCTAAGAAGCTCCTTATTGTCAGAACTTTTAATTATAAAATATAAATTAGACAAACATCTCTAATACAAATAGCTATTCTAATTTATTCCAATTCCAATAAAAACCTGGCCAAGTACTAAAGTTAGTAAGGAAAAATGAAGCAGTTCTGGTTCTTGTGCTCATGATAAATTTAGTTAAGAATCCAGACACAGCTGCAGCAAACAAGCAAATATTGAATCTCATGCTTCCAACCTCCGTCTAAGCTATGTTTTTATTGTTTGTTTTAAAACATAAACTCTTTTCTTGCTGATTTCAGATCTTAAATTGAATTTTTCACACTGCCCTGTCTGTATGTTAATTATAATTAATTATAGTCAAATGCAGATACTTGAGGTGGCTGTGTGTAGTGAAGTAGTATCCTTGCAAAGACACGGTTTTCCTGTTAAAATGGTATCTTTACATTCCTAAATAAATCTGGATAGAAGGCTCTGTATGAGGTATAATTTTCAAAGAAAATTCTAGAGTCAGTTCCATATATGCAGCAACCCCCAAGTTTGTGGGGGTTTTAATACTCATAAACTATGGGAAGTTTTGTTTGGCACCTCCTGTTTGGATAATCTGTTGAAAGACCCACCTGATGAAACTCTAACCATGGGGAAACAGTTTTGTGTCAAACAAAGAAATGGGACAAAGGCTGGTACCCGATGCCATCAGTTTGATGCTGCCATTGTGTGTTCACTCACTGCCTGAGCCTCAAGTAGCTAAAATGAAACATTGTTGTAGTTGTAGACAGCGTCATTTTGGCCATGATCACAAGATGGCATCATTGCAAAACCCTTCCCATCAAAAACCCCACGCTTCTGTAGATCGGAAAGTTGTATCTATTTTGCCTTTGCTTAGACATATAAGAATATTTATAGCTTAAATACAAGCACCTCTTTTTGCCTTTAAATTATTACATGCAAATCATTTAATTAAACTGTTACATTATTATTTAAATGATGTACTTCTAAATATCTTTAAAGAGTCAAACATCTTCTGTGACGTAGTATATAGATAAGAAATATTCAGCAGGGTGGTCAGTGCTCTGTCTGCAGTGACAGTGGCTGACACAGTGATCACACAGCTTTCTAAAGCCAAACTCAGGAAAGGGGCTGAAGTGATTATAATGGAAGGTACAACAGTTCCATAATCTATGTAGAAGCACCGTGAGCTCACGGAAAACACTTACTGCTTTGTCAGAAATAAGGGGATCACCACACTGCAGATCATGTGGATCAGCAATCTAATGGTTAAAAAAAAAAAAAAAAGAAAAAGCTCTCTAAAGGTGTACAAACAGGGAGAAAGCCTGGAGGACACATAAGGTAATCCTTCTATTCTCCTTCCCCTGAGAAAGGCTTCGCCTGAGGTAATAAGTCCCCTTTGTCCTTTCAGGTAGATGTGAATCCACAGGAGAGAAGTGAGAAGGAGGAATGAAGAGTGGTTGNATGCAAATCATTTAATTAAACTGTTACATTATTATTTAAATGATGTACTTCTGAATATCTTTAAAGAGTCAAACATCTTCTGTGACGTAGTATATAGATAAGAAATATTCAGCAGGGTGGTCAGTGCTCTGTCTGCAGTGACAGTGGCTGACACAGTGATCACACAGCTTTCTAAAGCCAAACTCAGGAAAGGGGCTGAAGTGATTATAATGGAAGGTACAACAGTTCCATAATCTATGTAGAAGCACCGTGAGCTCACGGAAAACACTTACTGCTTTGTCAGAAATAAGGGGATCACCACACTGCAGATCATGTGGATCAGCAATCTAATGGTTAAAAAAAAAAAAAAAAAGTAAAAGCTCTCTAAAGGTGTACAAACAGGGAGAAAGCCTGGAGGACACATAAGGTAATCCTTCTATTCTCCTTCCCCTGAGAAAGGCTTCGCCTGAGGTAATAAGTCCCCTTTGTCCTTTCAGGTAGATGTGAATCCACAGGAGAGAAGTGAGAAGGAGGAATGAAGAGTGGTTGGAAGTTCAGCGAACATGTCAAGTGAAGTCTGAGAAGGGACAAGGGAGAAGTTATCACAGAGAAAAAGAGTATTTTTTTTCAATGCTTCAAAAGGTAATGAATTCAAGTAGCATGGGAATATCAGTTTGGATTAAGGAAATAGAGTAATGAGGCATTACATTAAATAGATGTTTTGGAAGGTTACAGGGCTTAAATTATTTAAAGACAGATTAGAAAGGTACAAGCAAACATTTGTCAGAAATGACATGGTTAAAACTGATACTGTTTTGGGGTGATTTGTGGTCTAAAAGCCATGCTAAGGTCTCTAGTTCTATTTGGACATCTGCAGAACAACAGTTCAACAAACTCATTCTCAACCTTACACTTTGTTTCTCTAGATAAATACTTATATTCTGTTTGCATCTGCCAAAGAACCTAAAACAGTGGAGGATGTCTTCCTTCAGAAGTGCTGCTCCACAATGCTCAACATCTTTGCTGGTAAAAACAGTGTTCTAGTACCACTAGAATGGCATTTCCTAAGGGAGACTGGTCACCTGGTACCTTTCATAAATTTCCACGTCATCCCTGTAGATACAAACCAATATTCCCTAATCTGTACATTGTTAATGATTGCTGACAATGCAGTCTATTTTAATTAAAAGAAAACCAAAACGAACACAAAGCTATACATGAGGCAGCAAGTTGCTGTGACATTACTAGATTACTGTCTGTACTGCACTCCCAAGCACACCATTGTTATAGTTCACATAGATACTGTTTCATTCTTCAGGTCAGTTAACAGGATAGGGGCTGGGGCTTTGTTCTAGCTTTTTAAAGCTGGGACAGCAAATTGTGTAGTGAGTTAGTTCCTGTGACTCGATTACTTTGGCTTTCCACAACTGTGTGGCCCAGCACCTGCGAGTTATTTGTCTTTATTTCTGCAGCAAATAGCTGTTCTGTGTTGATTACCTGTTTATGGCCCTGAAATGTAAGTATAGAGTAATACTGGGGCACTTAGGGGAATTATATGGGATGATAATCAAGGAAAAGTGTGACCAGTAGCTAATTACTTATTGCTATCAGAATGCACCATTGGCAGCTGGATAAAGCTGGATTTAGTCAGAGTCATTTAATCAAGGAACACAAGGAGGAAATACCCCAAGTCAACACAGCATGTGTAATAAAATCAGGCTTCACGTGCAACTGAGAACTAAGAAAGGAAGGAGAGTGTTGATTTATAAAACACATGGAAATTAGAACTGCTGGGTTCTTGGGTAGCAAAAGCACTGCCATCAACGTCAGGATGTTCCTCCTGGTAGAGACTTTGGGGTGCTGGCACTTTGCCATAAACTGTTCTCCTTGTCCATCTCCTTCTTGAGAAAATCTGGTGGACCCCACCAGAGGAGCATTGTGATAAATACATATTATAATATTGGCTTTCCGCAAATATTAAAGTGAATGCTGTATATATAATGTTAAAGTAGCTTTGCTATAAAGATATAGGTTTTTTGTAACAATAACTAATGCCTTTGTTTCTCTTATTGGTGGTAGTAAAACAGCTGATATAACTATGCTTGTGGTATGCTTGTCTGCTTGGTTGGATAACATGCAGTGAATGTATAATGAAGACCCCTGCTACTGACATGCCAACTATCAGCAACTACTGTCTGCAAAACCATGGGCCAAAACCCCAGCTGGAAGTGATAATAAAACTGACCAAAACCACAGCCAAGAAATACTCATGCTCTAAAAAGGTGCACCCAAGGAGGAGCCATGCTAAACAGTTCCTAGAATAGGAAAACTAGTTTGGGGAAAAGTTTGAATATGTATAATTGTTTATGAATATGCATTAGGCTGATGCACTAGTAAAGGTATGTAAGGGGTGTCTACACAATAGCAGGTGTGCTCTTGGCTGAGAGCCAAGGACACCCAGCACTGTAAATTTTTTTTATTGTTTTTGTCCCTTATTGTNTGCACCCAAGGAGGAGCCATGCTAAACAGTTCCTAGAATAGGAAAACTAGTTTGGGGAAAAGTTTGAATATGTATAATTGTTTATGAATATGCATTAGGCTGATGCACTAGTAAAGGTATGTAAGGGGTGTCTACACAATAGCAGGTGTGCTCTTGGCTGAGAGCCAAGGACACCCAGCACTGTAAATTTTTTTTATTGTTTTTGTCCCTTATTGTCTTTTTATTAAAACTTTTAAATTCTCACAGGAGAGTGAACCTCGTTTTTCACAAGCATCAAACAAGGTGAGTGTGACATGAGAGAAAAGAGGGAGATACCAGGGACTGTGTGTAGAACTATCTTCCCCCACCTTCTTCACTCCCCCTTTTGCTAGTAACAATTAAATTAAGCCAGTAGATATTTTCTGATAGGACACCTTGATTAGACTAACCAGAAATTCTGGGCTCCTTGCAGACAGTCTGCTCCCCTTTTGTCCCATGACAAATTTTATTGCACTTCACTTGCATTAAAACAGGGAGGGAATTGTGCTGTTTATTTGTGGTTAATTATTTGGCAGACATATTTCTGTGTGTACTTTAAGAAAAAATTATATAGTGGCTAACTAGAGACAAGCAAATTCTAGGATAGCTTTTGCTGTTCAATTCTCTTTGGAGACTATTTTTAAATCCACAGTGTACTTATGTAAAGGAAAAAAAGAACTTAAAATTCTTCTTCAGTTTTTCACATATTTCTGGTTGGGGTTTTTTTTAATTATAAATATTCCAAAGGAAAAAAATCCCATACTATTCCTGTGTAGAAGTAGCATTTTGATGAGAGTAGCTCAGTCTAGGCATAATTTAAATCAGAAAAGGACATACAAAGATTTTACACTACACTAGCAGATAAATACTTTATACATTTCTTAAATTAATTCCATATGCTCCTTATTGTTATTAATATACTTCTTCAGTGCAATGCAAAGTGCTTAATTCTCTTCACAGTTGATTAAGCCATTTGCTGTTCAAATTGCTGTAATCATTGTAACAGAGAGTGGTTTTAAAGATCACATACCACGTCTTTTAAAAAAATCCTATTTCAAATTTTGAAAAACTGATTGTAGACCTTTCCAACAATATATATCAAGATAATTTTATCTCCTCACTCTCTTCCCTCCAGCACCGATCCATGTCACACCTCAGCAGTGCATGTTTAGATGAGTTTCTATGCGCAAACCATGGAAGGGTTACCTGGGTTCTCTGGGAAGCCAAATGGTGAAAGGGAGTACAAGCAGCTCTCTGCTCCTTGTGCGGTTTTAAGACAGCTTTTTTTCATCTGCAACCCGTCAATAAACTAGTACAGACAGAAACTGCAATCTCTGCTTCTCTTTATAACCACCGAGAAAAAGTTTTGCTGAGATGCCCAAGTTAATCCTCCTAATCCTGTGGTACATGGGTTTGAAATTCAGTACAGGCTTCAAAAAAGAGGGGTTGAGCAGTTACTGGTTCGTCTCACTAACTCCAGAGCCATCCCTGGGAAGTCCTGCAGAGCCAGCAGGAGGTGGGGCTGGGACTTTGCACATGCTGCTCTTCCCAAGGGACTGGTGAGTCTGTGCTGAGCCAGAAGGGCGGCAGGACACGGCAGCGCCCTGACAGAGCCGCTCTCCACGAGATGCTGCCTTTAGTTTAGGTGGGTGCATCTCCTGCTCTTTCCTCGCTCCCCAGCTCATCCTTCTACGGACATTTAATCAATATGCCTAAAGCTGCCTTAACTAAGCCAAGACTAAGTAGTCAGGATGCTGTGATGTGTTTGTCAGTTGGCAATTTGAGATTAAATCAGCTTCATCTCTTACTTTCTGGCAGCCTGCTGTTCGCCCCTTCAAACACACCTGGCATTTCCTCAAAAGATTACTTGGAAATTTGCTGTTGTGGGAGCACCTTGATCGGCCTGACTTTAGAACTCATTACTTGAAGAAGCTGGGAAAATATCAAAGCATTGTTACCATGTGAGGAGTTGGTTTTTATTTTTAAATCCTTCTAAAATCTGTGATGAGATAGGATAGAATTAGAACATGGTGAGGTAGATTTTCACTCATGAGCTGTCAAATCTTTTTTTAATAAATAAGGAAAAGATAACATAAACAGGAGTGTAAAGAAACAGCACCATATTAATTTTCCTTTTTTTTCTAATTCCTTTCCTGTTTTTCTCTACTCCTTTTCAGTCATCATCTTCCTTTTTATTATTTTAATAAGGTCTAATTATGGGGGGGGGTGTTTAGCACATATGACATAATTTTAAAATATGAATGTAGTTAAATGCGTGTGCATCTGAATAATCAGTATATCCCAAGGCAACCTAATATACACTGCATTTTGCTACACAGTTGGTTTTAGAAAAATAATTTTCATTATTACAATTGTTTTGGTTTAATGGTATGGGTAATTATTGTGAGTAAGCATTTATTTCTAAAGTATTTTTCTTTTTTCTGTGAAAAATTATAATAGAAAAGGAGTATTGTGTTTTGAGAGCTTCTTGGCACTTTAAAAAGTCATAAGCAAGATAAACTATAATTATTTTTGAAGACATAGGTACTGTTTGCTCTTTAGCAGCATGAATTTTCTACTAATCTTGTAATAGCTCAATCAAACTTGAAACAATAAATATTCTAGCTGCCTCTTAGAAAAGTCTTCTTAGAAGTTTCTGTTCTTTCCACAACAGAACCAGGATTTCATCTAATGGAATTGCACTGTCAAAACAAACAGAAGTGAAAGACTTTGATAAAATATTTTTAGCTTAATCAAGAAAACTTAGACTATTGAATGCACTTAGAACATTGAAAATTACCTTCTGCTCTTATTTTCATGTGCTGAAGTTCTTATATTTCAAATAACAGTAAAGCAATTAATGGGCACAGAAATGCCTCTCGACTTCTGATGTCGTACTGCCCATGTTCTTTCCTACGTTACTTTGTTTTTTGGATCCTGGATGTTTAAAATGTTATGATGCCAAAATGTACAGTTTCTAAAGAGCTAAAAACATAAGAAGGAAGATTACTACAGCTAAGCTATTACTTGCTGTGTTCTTAATGTTCTATAGGTGTGTGATACATGTGAGCTGCATCAAACTACAGACCAGTTTATCAGAGAATATCCTTATGCCCTTTTTCTCCCAACCAACAGCAGCTGGACATTCCCTGAAGATGCTGTGGCCCTTGGAGAGTTCTCACTGGAGCGGATTTGTTTGAACAGGAGGATGAGGATAGGACCTTAATCCCCAACCTACTTCTGCTGCTGAAGGGGCAAGAAAAAAGTTGAGTTGAGCCCAGAAAAAGAGGGATAGCATGTACTGATTTTTTTTTTCGTCTCTCTTTCTCACTATCCAAATGTATTTTAAATAGCAATACACTTAAATTCATCTTGGCCAGGTTTGTTCTGTCCTGGATGGTATCCAGTAAGTGATCTTCCTGTCCTTTATCTTGACCCATGAACTCTTTCATCCTATTTTCTCCCCTTGTCCCCCTGAAGAGAGGGAAAGTGGGGTGAGCACATTGGTGAGTGTTTGGATGCCGGCCAAGAATTATCTACCACGCATTTGCATTCAGATTATACAACATCTATTTTATCCAGATTAAATTATCGTTGAGCATAAATTACTTCTTACTTTGCATTTCTATTGCATATTCTAAAATTATTAAATCCAATCTCGTTTTATAGTCTGTCTCTTCATTGCTACAAGTGACAGCCTATTTTTACCTTATCAGATAGAAAGATGAATGTCCTGCTGCATTTTCCTTTCTGTTAATGCACAATTCCTCTGGAAAAGACTTAGAACAGAAAGTCAAGGACCTGTGAGCTTGTCCTCCAGTTCTCCGTGGGAACCAGAGGTAGGATTCCTGATTATTTCAGTCCTCCTAAATCTGTCATTTCTTTGTGGAGTAGCAAGAAACTACTAAAGAATCTGTCAAAAATTACCATGGTTGTATGACTGGGATGAACCTACACTTTCAAAGATGATGGTAAGAAGTGTTTAATTTTGCTGTTTGATTGTGAGCTACGTATTGCATCTGTTAAGTAGTGTTTTGGCACAAAAAATCTGAAAAAAAAATAGAATTATTATACTTTTTCAGCTTCCTTTCAAATATACCTGGAGAACCCTTCAGAGACCAGAAGAGCACTTTAACACATTTAACTTGCCCTTCTCTCCAGGTAGCATTCTTGGGTGTTACCAGTTCATGGTGTGAGGGATACGTGTGATTATCTCCCTCTCCCCGAAAACTGTGGAGCATCTCCAAGGCTTAGAGAAATTTCTGTATTGTTTCATTGAAGGAAGCCAAAGTTTGAAACTAGCTGTTGTGGAAATCACAAAGAACTACCCAAAGCTACAATATTTGCACAGTTCCAGTATCTACACTTTACCTGTCCTTGCAGTCTGGGAGGATGGGATCCTTCAGCTGAAGCCATTTAAAATGTATGGATCTAGATTAAACCAGTTGTTTCAAGCATTCTTTACAGAGGTAGTTGCTGGCAGGGACACTTCATCTCAAAGTCTGTCTGCATTAATGTTTTATAGAGCCTAGACAATCCCTTTCAGCCTTGTATCAAATTTTTGATTTCTCATCATAGCTTCCAATGCTGTGAATTCATAATCAATATTTCGTTAAATTTGGATGATTCAGTTATGTGATAACTTTTTGTAAAGCTTACAGAAAGTTAAACTGTCTTTTATATTTGACATATATTCCAATATTTAAATATAGATTTGAATAATTTCTGTTCTATCTGATGAAATTATACAATTTAATAGTGTATTTATTTAGTTTCATTTATTTCTTACTTTTTTTATCATACTGTATTTCTCTTAGGAAGAAAAGCCTGAAAACTATATAATGAAATTTTAGATTTTTTTTTTAATTGGTCTTTGATGAACATTTTACAATTCATTCTAAAGTCAAATAATAGGATATTTTTAACAATAACAAAATAAAAGGAATCCTGAAGAACCAGAATCCTGAAGGTGGCTTTTATCTTCCTGTGTCACAGAGGAAAACAATGACAACTTAGCTCCTCTTCTGACAAAATATCTGTGCTTTTTGTGCATCCTCTCACGCTGCCAACATGAGCTACTGTAGTGGATTCTTCTTTTGTGCGGAATGCACCAAGAGAAATCTTTTCCTGGCTTTTGCCATCTCTTCTACAGCAATATATTTGATTTCCTATAATTATACTTCTGATCACCCTGCTACTCTACCTAAAAGTGATGATCTTCATACGGAAAGTGAAGGGAGTTTACTTAAAAAAGTGTTTATAAATTTCAAACAAATCTCAGGGAAAGAAAATGGAGAACTACAACCTGAAAATGAGAAATCTGGGAAGAAAAACACATCCACTTCAACACAGTCATTTACATTCATTATTAATGAAGAAGAGAAGTGCAAAGATAAAGCACCTTTCTTGGTATTGCTGATATCAACAACAGCAGTTGAACTTCAGCACAGAAGGGCCATCCGAAAGACCTGGGGGAATGAAGCTGCGGTTCCAGGCGTTGACATCGTTCGGCTGTTCCTGCTTGGCATCGAGACCAAGGATGCAAATGAGGATGTACTGCTGAGAGAAAGTGAGCAATATCGCGATATTATCCAACAGGACTTCCTGGACACTTACAACAACTTAACTCTTAAAACTCTGATGGGCATGAAGTGGGTGGCCTCTTACTGCAGTGGCACGAGGTTTGTTATGAAGACAGACACTGACGTTTTTGTCAACACAGTGCACCTCATTGAAAAGCTCCTCAGGCCTCTCCCACCTCCCACACAGAATTATTTCACAGGCTTTTTGATGAGAGGGTTCAGCCCTATTCGGGATAAAGCCAGTAAATGGTACATGTCAGAAGAAGAATTCCCAGGTAACAGATACCACCCTTTTTGTTCAGGAACTGGCTACGTCTTTTCTGGAGACCTGGCTGCAAAAATCATCAATGCTTCTTTAACGATTAAATCTATACATTTGGAAGATGTTTATGTAGGGTTTTGTCTTAATGCAAATGGAGTAGAAATAGTACCTCCACCTCATTCACTGTTTAACATACACAAGGTCCCATTTTCTCCTTGTGAGTACAATAAAATAATTACATCTCATCACATTTGGCCACATGAGCACATACTCTACTGGGAAACACTGCAAGAGAAGAAACACATGTGTTAAGAAGGGAAAGGTCCATCCTGGAGCATCCTAGGAACTTTCTTTGACAATGGACAAAGCTGCTGATGTTTTCTCAGCAGGAACAGAACATCTGTGTAGTGATAACTTTCAAGGTCCAGGGAGATCCTGCATCAGGTGCTTAGGTTTTGTATTAGGTTGAATTCAAAGGATTTTTCCTTCATAAAGAAGCCTTTCTCTGTTGAGTGAATACTGATTCGTACCTTATTTAGTTTTGGATGAAGCATTAATTAATTTTTATACTGTTTTAAAATACAGCAAGAGGCCATATCAACCCTACTGAAGAAAGAGCAAAGAAGATGCAATGAAACTTAGTTTTTCATTAACAACTAATAAGTGAATGTGGTAATTTTATACTGCTCGGATGTAATTTGCATGTGTACCATTAAATGTACTCATGTGGCATTCCAGTGTGACTGAAGAAAGCAGACGTGATACCCTGTGCTGGGGAATTAGCATCAGAAACGGGGAGAGAAACCGCTTCTTTAGAAAATCTAACATTAGCATTTCCCAGATCTCAATGAGTGCCCACAGTGGCTACTCCTCTCTGTGATCACATATACAAAGAACACCTCACACAGAAGATACCACTTATTTGTTATCGTGGAGATGTAATAAAAAGAGGACAATTACATGCTGATGCAGCGTCTTGGTAGGAATATATTAAATTACATTTTAGGGCATTCAGCTGTGTACAAAATACATAGTTAAGTAAAAAATAAGATGATGCTTACTAACCTCAGAAGATAAAAGTTTCAGTCCAAATCCCTATCAGATGCACATGGGAATCAAAATGTCAATCACATAAACACCAAATACTTCAGCTGGAGTGAAAGTGAGTATACATTATACACATCCCCAATGACATTTTATAAACATACAATATGGTGTTTAATAAAGAAACCCCTGAATCCTGCAGTGCAATCTTTCTGTGCAGCTCCATTCCACTCAGGACTGACAGTGGGAACCTGTGGTGCAGCCACTGAATGCAAGACATTTCCCCCTTATGGGAATTTGGTCTTAAACCTTTTGATTAAGGATTATTATTACTCATCTAATACATACACAGGACACTTTTTCTATCTCAAATCAGTACCTATTCATCCAGACCTTCAAGACCTTTTTGCATTTACCTCAGGAAAGATACAGCTAACAAGGACAACACTCCCTCAGGGCTTTCCTGGGGCCTCCAATATTTTCTAAAATTTTAGAAGTTTTACAGGATATTGTGTTTAAAAATGGGCCTTTTTTTGACATAATACACTGATTACTTGACAGTAGTCCTGACATCTTGTATAGCTGACACCTTTGCCTTACGTTAAACAATGTAATGAGCTGAAGTTCATTCCCTTTACCTGGGTGGGGAACACCATGTCATGGTTGTGCAGTAATAACCCATGAAGGTGAGCAAAACCAACAAACCCAACCCTCACATGTTCTCCTATTACCTGAATGGCAATAAATTTCTCCAGGTTATTCAGTAATTACTGAAGATGGGGGCCCAGCAGAAAAGGACCTGAGGATGCTGGCTGACAGCAGCTGACCAAGAGCCAGCGTGTGCCCAGGTGGCCAAGGCCAAGGGCATCCTGGCTTTTATCAGGGATAGTGTGGCAGCAGAACCAGGGCAAGGACTGTCCCTCTGTGCCCAGCACTGGTGAGGCCTTACCTCAAATCCTGTGTCCAGTTCTGAGCCCCCTAGTCCAAGGAAGACTTTGAGATGCTGCAGTGAGTCCAGAGAAGGACAACCGAGCTGGTGAAGGACCTGGAGCACAAGTCTGATGAGGAGCCTGGAGAACAGGAGGCTCAGGGGAGACCTTATCATTCTCTACAACTCCCTCAAAGGTGGTTGGTTTCTTCTCCCAGGCAACCAATGGCAGGATGAGAGGAAATGGCCTCAAGCTGTGCCAGGGGAGGTTCAGGTTGGCCATCAGGAAGAATTTCTTCATGGAAGGAGTTGTCAAGCACTTGAACAGGCTGTCCAGGGAAGTGGTGGAGTCACCATTGCTGGAGGTGTCCAGGAAATGACTGGATGTGGCACTCAGTGCTGTGGTTTAGCCGGGATGGAGGTGCTTGGTGAAATGTTGGACTAAATGATCTTGGAGGCATTTTCCAACCCTAATGATTCCATGACTGTATAAGATAAGGTAATAGAGGCTTCACTATAGCCTGAAGCTGAGTGCACAAGGAGCACAAATAAAAGGCTATAAAGATACAAATTTCCTGCTTTTATTTGGAATCTGTGGAGTCTGGCACACCACTGTACAGTTATGGAAGCAGTGGGAGTTTATAACTCCTAGCAGGAATAAATAACAAAGCTAAAACTATTAAAAGCTATAGAATTGCCAGCAAAATGAACCCGTTCATCAGCCAGCCCATACTGGTGAAAGGATAAAAGAAATAGGAAATGATCTCTAGATCAGTTTTCCTATGATCAGTAATTGGTAGTGTGGGTGTTAGTGATTAGTCAAATCACTAATGTGGTACCTGTGTGCTTTAAAGGTACCAGAGCCCTGTGCAGAACCCCATTCAGGGTGCCCCAACTTGTCTGAGATACCTCATGCACATGAAGTAGTATTTACTCTTTCGCCTCCGAGTCTCTCTCCTGGTTGGCATGGGCCAGTTGCAAAGCATAACAGTTTAAAGTCTAGATTTTGCAGAACATTTAGTTCACAGAAATGTCAAATGCTTGTTTTTAACTTAATGAAGTAGAAATATTTGCCTTTTTAAGCCTCTCAGGAGTTTATGCTTGTGTTGAATTACCATTACTGACATCCTTGCATTGGCAGTGGAGGCAATAATTAAGTATATAACAACATTATCATTAACATTTCCAATTAACTTCAGAAGCTGAAAAGAAGCAAAGTCTGGGTCATCTCTCATAAATTAATATGCATTAATAACTCTTTTCCTGTATCCCTGCAGTGCATATTCTGTACCAAGCACAAGGAACAGTGGCTGAACATTTGAAGTGCCATTCTTTAGATATTTATTCATTGTACATCTGTTCCAAGGTGGGTAGGGTTGCTTCTAATGAATATCAAGAATATGTAACCGTATTTTATGCATATTGCTTTGTTTTATAAATTCTACATTTATAGCACCGCCTTGAGAAAGTATTTTTTAACCTTGATGTACCTGCATAGAATTGCTTCATGTAATTAGTTCATTTCCAGATTTTAGTGACTGGTTTCCATTGAATATCAAGTGGAATTCAATGCTGCAAAATCCCATGTGTCAGTGTTCCAAAATTACAGAGTAACTGCTGTCAGCCCTCTAGAAACTACAGAATTGTGTGTTACTTCTGCCACATTTAATGTCATTTCAGTTCTCCTCCACTGCTGAAGCCTAAAATTTATTTGTTCTTTAGCTTATTTTTTGGTGCATGGGTAAATAAAGATGTGTAATATTCAGTAATATATATTTGTATACTTGGAAGTTGTTAAAAGTGTAGTTGTAGGACAAAGTTGTTTGTGAGAGGAAAAAATATTGATGCTGGGAAATAACTGCTCTCTTAATTTCTGAGACAAAACATCACAACTTCACAAATTCATTCCACTGCAGGTTTTAAAAACTCAAAAACTGTCTTTTTTCCTTTGTATGCAAATTCACGTGTGCTGTGGAATTGGAGTGAAACAGTTAAGGAAACACACTGCATGCCATTGAAAGAGTTCTTGTGACTTTTTTATTGCAGACTAGGTAACACATTTTCATAGGCAGGCCTGGCTTTGCCGGACATTCCCTTGAGAATGAAGCAATTATTATCAGCTAGCACTTCCCTCTCTAGGTCTGTGACTCTGGGTACCAAACTGCTTGGGCTGTGTGAAGGCAGTGTTGGGGAAGAGGGGCATCTTTGAGTTGTTGATAAAAGTGAGCCAGGAGGAGAAATACATACAGTTAAGCACAGATAGAAATAATCTTTTTTTCACAACTCCACATTTCTCTCTCTACTGAGTGAACTGTTGCCAGCTCAAACTCTTCTGTTCAAGAGTCATTTGACTCTGCTCATTCTAGAACTTCATCATCCCTTCTCCAGCACTAAGCCTTGAGATTCCTGTTCCTCAGTCTGGTCTCCAGTCCAGTTAGGCTTGTGTTACATTTCTGATGATGATGATGAGAAAAAAGTATGTAAACGTAAGATTGCCTGTAGGATGAGCATTAAAGAATCACCTCCCTGGCCACTGAGGGACTGTGCATACTGTCTCATTCAGGGTTAATGCAGTGGTGCTTAGGGTGGTCTTGGAAGACCAAAATCCCACTAGAATGCAGTTTGTCTGTGAAGATATTCCAGAGGAAGGAAACCTGCTCTGCTTTCAACATGAAAGACAGTATTATTCTGAATAGCTGAACTTTGTGGTATATTATTCATGGGTTATTAGAAATTCTGCTTCATCAGAAGCTGTTAGGTTTTATTACCTTGCTTGTCTTCCAGCAGATTTTGAAGAGAACTAAGTGTTTTGTTCACAAAGATTGTATTGCATTCATTTTAGGGACTCCAAGTATCTCCAGCTGTCTTTGTGTTTGCTTTAGCAAATCTTCTGGGGCTAATGAGCAATTAGAAATTCATTAAGCCTGGAGAAATACCAGGTCACATTAGATGCCACTATTCCAATCTATCTGAGCGGCAATTCTGCTGAGTTAAGTGGGGAAATGGACACACCTGGCTGCTTGTTTCTGCTGCTTTATGGGCTGTTAAATGTGAGGACTCAAGCCCTTGCTATGGATCCTTCTGGCAGAGAGTCCTTAAATCAGTCGTGTGTACTACACACACATATAGGGAATTCCTGTGACCCTTGACTCCCACTAAAAGCAGAGTATCCAGCTTGCCTGCTGAAGCATAGCCATGGTTCTGGAATCCTCTCTGCCTCGTTGAGACTCCATTAGAAAAGCCTTCAGTATGAAAAAACAGATCATCCTAATATTTTGGAGTGAACATTTTTAAGAAACTTGCATTTTTTAAAAAAATATTCAACTGGAATAGAGTCTTCTCCCTGAAGGTATTAAAAATAGAAAAGTTATTCACACTGCACATGCAGACTCTTCTAGGTAACTTCTATGACAGGTCCTGGACAAGATCCTTTACCATATATTTTTTTCTTGAAAAAATGAAGACTTCACTCTGTGCAGCTGCTTCAATTGTTTCTTTGTTTCCCACAGTGCCCATTTGAAATACTTTACACCTGTGAATAATCTGATGAATGCCTAGTGTGTGGAAAAAGCACTGAACAATAATGGACTCTAAGCAGAACCACTGAATTGTTAAACCTTGGAATCATTAAGAGGAAGGCAGGAAGTAAGAACAGATTTGCTGTCATTCCTAATATGAACGTGACTTGATTTCAATATCCTTACAATGCTGATGAACATACTCACATCCAGGAGCTGCTCACTGGGCAACTTGGTTGTGGTTTCTGTTTCAGAAATAGAATGTACTTCTACCATTAAATATAGAAGAGGATAAAACCAGTTTTGACTGATTTTTTTTTTTGTACAAGTAGTCCTACTTGTACAGGGGAGTTCAGAGGATAATCAATTTTTCCGTATTAGGCTACCTGCTAAATTCCTTGTACCAGTTCTTTGTGGATAATTGTAACAGTAGGGGGTTTAAAACCTTAAGTATGTTCTTCCCCATTTGTGACAGTGATCTTGGAAGATCATGGACAGACATGCTTAATTCTGTAGAGAGCTTGGCCAGTTGTGGTTGCTTCCGACACAAGCAGATGCTTTCTTGTGTAGCTCATGCCAAAGTAGTTTTTAGATCCATAATGCTTTTACACACTATATGGAATTACATTCATTTTGTGGAATGGGTTATAAATTACAGTAATTTTCAGTGAGATACATAATTTTATGTGAAAATGTATCACTTTTGGGTAATCTGGTTGACTGGGCATGAAATGCTTTGGACAACTGTAGTTCTGGCATATTTATGAAAATGTTAAGGGCTTGTTGTAGGAATCATTCCCTAGAGGGATGCTCTCACTTTTGGGTTTGTAGTCTGTTCAGGCTTCTACAGAAAAACTCACCAAGGTTCAAAGGGTCGTGTTTCACCTGAGCTACCACTGTATGCAGCTTCACACAGCAACTTCCCAATTTTCTGCCAGTGTGGGTGAGTTGCCTGTGTGAGATGAGAGGGACTTTCCTGCAGCTGGGCTCCTCTTCCACTGATGTGTCTCAATCTCAGCCTCTGCAGTGTGACCAGGTTATGTCATCCAACCTGATCTGTGTAAACCCAATGAACAAAAACTCAGGTCCTGGAGGCTATGATAGGACTGAAACTAATCTGTACTAATACAAATGGGCAGCAGGCTGAGATTGAAAATTATTTCAAAGACTGAGATTTTGACACGCAAAGCCTTGTTGGCAGCTTTAGGTATTAACATATTTGCTACTACAAGTTAGGCATTGTCTCTCTGTGGGCGTCAGATAATCTGATGTAGGTCAGAAGCTCAGTCACTGACATGCTGCCACCTGCATAAATACGCTTAGGAGCATCTAAGCAAAACATGGTGGAATCTGTTCATATGGGTTAAATAGCAACAGGTGTCATCATTCTGTTAGGCTGACAAAGTTCAACTACCATACTGAACAGGCCACGAGCCTGACAATCCCTGAAATCAGAGTTTCTAGGCACCACATTTCTCCATTTGGTCACTTACCCACTGTCATTTTGTTTCCAAAATCTCAATAAAATGTACTGCTCAGTTTGAAAAATGGTTAGTGGAAACAATGTGTATAAAATTGTCTCTGAATTGTGTGGTGAGTTACATATCAAAGTTGTGTCTCCTCCCTGGTGTCTTGTCCCACTGTATTGCAGAAGCTGTCCTTGCGGCTGGGCGCAGCATTCGGAACATAAGTCAATGGATCAGGTCGGATCAAGTATCTACAAAAAGAAATCACAGCTGTTACTAAAACAATGTGGTGTGAGCCAGGGTAAGTGCATGGAGCTGTAATGTTAAAAAGACCTGGGGAAGACTTAGAGACTTACTTTGAAGGTGCTTAGTTTAGTTCCTGTGGTAGCACTGGTTAGATTTTTTTTTTTCAATATAAAATATAGAGTAATAGGAAGATGATAGGTTTAGAACATTACAAATATATGTATTATATCTTTGTATTTATGTTTTAAATAGGTACATAAGTAGTACCATTAGATGTCTCTTTAAATAGTAGGGTCATTTTTTTTTTTTTTGCAGGTCTTGGGATGTTATTTTTTATGTGTGTGCTTTAACTTACACTATATCATTCAGCTCTAATCTTGTATCTGGAGAAGGGTTGATCAGGATATAAGAAAGGGTGTTCTGATGATCATTCATTTCATCTAGAGAACAAGGAAAACAAAGTACCAAATAAATTACACTTAAAAATGAACTGTGAAAAGCGTTATTTCTGACAAATTAATGTGATGAAACTTCATGGAGCTGTAAAAAAGTGTCTGGCGTCAGAGTGATTTCAAATAAGTTTAGCAATTTCTTTTCAACTGTACTCGAATTGAAACAACCCGACATTACTATCTCTTGAGTTATCAGCTCTAAAACATCCTGTTTTCTAATGTTTTAAAAATCTTCTGGTTTTTTTTCAGTCATAGCAATTTCAAACGTAACCCAATTTCAGTTTGATTTGCCAATCTGTCCCACAGCTTAGGTAAGTTTGTGGTGAGTAGGGACTCTTGTGCTTGGCTGGCATCAAGTTCAAATGACCAAGGTTACATGCAGGTGTATGGCATTCTCATCCATCTCCAGATTTGATCAACACAAACCTTTTTTCCCCTTTTTCTATTTATCTAGGAAGTACTTTCCTTTTATCACCTGTGCCAAGGGCTTGAAATGTGAAGGCTGTATAAATGGTTGGTATGTCTTTCTTGCATTTTTAACTATTCTCCTAATGATGTGTTGAGATGAAGGCTGATAATTTTTTTTCAAGGTTTAAGCTACACTTTCATAGTTGCCATTGCAGTATCTTTGTATCATTTTCTCTTGGCACTCTCCTTGGGCTGCTGCAGTGAGACTGGTTTTAATCTGCTCAGAAGAGCAGAGGCAAAAGGAGAGGCAGTGCTTCTGTGTTAAATCCTCTTTAGCTTTTAAGGAAAATGTGTAGCTCAGAATCAGATAAATGTAATCAGGTAAACCATTTAACTATCAAAATTTTGCTGCTCTATAGATGGTATCTAATAGTCCTAAATTTGAGTAATGAAATTAATATTTACTTTTGGCTTTTAACTAGGATTTGAAAAGAAAAGCAGGAATGCAATAAGGTTTTGTTGTTACTAGTATAAATACAAATTAAATTTACAAAACATTTTTGTGTTTGATCAAATGTTACTGTGGCCTGTGAAACCCCTGGAAAATATTTAGCCCTGAGTCATTCTGCAGAGAGTTGTATAGAAACATCAAAGACAGACGGCATAGAAATGATCCAGATGGGGTGTGGAATGAAGAGCCTCTATTTACATAACTAGAAATTCCTGGTGTTTCTAGGAAATTATAACCCATAGTCGTGGGGTTTCCACCCAATGTGCTACAGAGCCAAGGCCAGAGAAAGGCAACCCGGTCAGCTGTGGTGCATGTGTTAAAAAGTGTTACAAAGCTCTAGTCCATAGCTTAAATAACCCAAAAACAATCCTACAAACTAAAAAGCAATCCAACATCAGCCTTGCTGGAGAATGATTTGATGGACAAAAATGTCATCTAAAAACCTAGTGAAACATGCTTTCTAAAAATTACTTTAATGTGATAATTTGACATTATTTTTGAAAACTGGGGAAAAGGCAATATCCTTCACATATAAACTCCTTGCCTTTGACATACGAGTGAACTTCACAACAGCCCTGTCTTCATCTTTATTTCAAGAGGTTTGTGGAAATATGGTGCAGCTTTTCAATGACTGGGGAATGTTTATATATTCAGCATATACATATCATCTGCTAAATATAAATGTGCCTGACATGCTGCCTTCTGAGCCTTCCATCTCAGCATAAGAATGAGTGATAATAGAATGCATTAAAAACACTCCAAGTTACTCTTGATAAATGAAAAAAACTAACAACCCAGTCCTAAACCAACAAAACAAAAACCATTATCATAAACTTAATATTTGGTTTATGGCTCCATCACCTCTTACAAATAAGTTCACCTTGCACAATGCTAATGTTGCTATTGAAGTACTGTAATAGTGGTACCGTATCCTGCTGGAGAAAGGCCCAGGTGCTTCATTCTGTTTTTCACGAGTTCAGCAAGCTCCTGCCTTTCTGACCTCCTGTAGAGGTTCATCCTCTGCTGGTTGATCTTCTCAGCAGTTTTAGCAGAGTGCCTGGGGGCCCTCCTGCTCAGGCGCCGTGCCCACTGCATGCTCTTCCTCCGCAGCAGTGGGTGGTCAGACTGGTCACTGGATGTTGAGTTCCGGTGATTACCGCGGCAACTGAACTGGTCTTTGGTGTCTTTGGTGTCCTCCCATTCCTCCACGCTGATGGAGATTTGAGACTTGAAAGGAAAATGACAAGAGAGATTAAGGGCTTTATTAGATGGAAGTAGATGGAGATGTTCTCTCCGCTTTTCAACAGTGTAGCTGGACCTGGGGTTTGGTTGAAATGGAGCCAAGAGGATTCAGCTCTTTGTACTTAGCAGGTGGTCCTGAACTGGGCACCTTTTACTAGACTTTCACTTTTCATGTTAAAAGCTCATTTATACTATAAATACTTTTGTCAAGTGCAAAAGCAGGTAAGTGTTACTTTGTGCCCTATTGCACTGTGACTCTGAGAAAAGCAACTTTAGCCTTCTGATATTGCCCTTCCTGAATCTAGGAATCAGTTTGGAATGACTTCTCCACTTTCTTCCCAGTCTGCATATTTTCAGAAATTCAAGTTGTGTAACTGCTGTTTAGATGTGTTGTGGATTCATTAAGTAATGGTTCAACTTTGGCTGCACTGGTTTCAGTATGCTCTTAATGCTACAGGGACAAATGTGCCTGTTAACTGTGTCTCAGATTCAAAGGCATTCCTGACCTTCCAGCACACATGAAATTAGGATGCAGTAACCCTCAGTGTGATTCAGGGCACCCCTTGCGGAAGAGCTAATTGATTCCTACCTTAAAGAACAGTGATGATGCTATTTCACTCATATAGTGACAAAACCCCCCATAATTAAGAGCCAAAATCTGTCCCTCTGTTGCTGTGTTTTCCTTATGCCACCCAAATAAGACCAATAGTTTGTGCATGTACAAGTACTAAAATAACACAGGTGGATGGGCTACAGGTGCATTTCTAACAGACCAAAGTTCCTAGGGAACGTAAGAGGAAACATTTCAAAAGACAGCTTCAGAATTGTTTCAATCTGTATCTTAGATTTAATGAGTAGTTTTAGCTTCTTGTTTCAAAACCACTTCCTTACAATCCTGAGTTACTCTCGTGCTATTTGAATGTCTTTTATTGATATTGAAATAGTGAAGTCCTTGCTGGTGTCGGTACATACACATTACCAAGTTACTGGTCCCTGATGTCAATGTGGTGAGTGTTTAAAATAAATACATGAAGTATAAAACAAAGATGATGCAAATGAACAGGCTGAGTTTGTGTGCATTGCCTCAAACAGAATATGCTGGTAGTGATGGGCAAATAAAGCAATTTAACCAAGGAGGTATTGAATGGTCTTTTCCCACTAGGAAGAAATCTGAAAGCAAGATTCTGTTGACCTCATCAGTGCTGAATACCTCCTATCTGTAAGAGGCTCACCACAGAATCTGAGGTTTCTGGAGTCCATAAAATAGTATTTGATATGAGTAAGCTGGATACAGTGTGAAAGATACTTATATTTTTCACATTTGCACAAACTAGCTTTTATCTGTGTAAAACAGAAAAAGAAAAAAAGCAACAAACAAACCCAATCACACAGCAAAACAATCGGACCCCATAATTAAAAAGAACCCTACAGATGTTCGTGTTGTAGCACTTCAAGTAAAATCACATTTCTAATATTCTAGACTAGGATCTTGCAATAAGCCTTGTGTAAAGACCAGCTAATTTATTGAGGCTCTTCAGCTTAGTCTGCAATAGAAAAGGGATTTCTCCTTTTTTTTTAAACTACATGATTTTTTTAAGCTTTGTTAGTGACTCCACTGATGTTAGGGCAGAAGAGCGAACCTGGATCCCTTTGAACAGGAATGCAGTTTGATTTTGTTGTTTGTTAGACTGTCATTTTGGGTATGTGTGCATTTTACAGCAAGGACTAGGCAGACTACATTCCACAGGATAAGGTGCTACTTATGGGTAGGAAGGAGCTATTTGGTATGAACAAATCTGATACAAATTGAGTGCAGAGGATGGTCTTGTTTTGCCTTTCTTCCTGCCTGCATTGGCAGCTTTCCTTGTTATGCTTTTGACAAAACAAATAACTGGACTTGCTGGCAGCATTAGTGGAAAGGCAGAGACCAGTCCCAATCATCATCCCTACAGGAGGGCAAGTCACTTTTTGAGCCAGAGATTAAATGGGAGAGGCCAAGTAAAAGAACAAGTTTTTTGTTTCTGTGAATCTGTAAATCCTTAGCTTGAACTTTTGAAACACTGACATAGATAAGCTGAAACCACAAAGGAAAGGGATGAAGCTAAATATTTACTTCAGCAACTATGAAGTTTTTATCATGCCTGTTGAGAAAGCTGTGCAGAATGGCCCTTGGCTGTATGCAAGAGGAAAAAATTCAGCTTCTAAGACAAAGCAAAATCAAAGCCCAAACTCTCTTTCAAAAGCAGCACAGACGTGTGTCTGCCAGTGGCAGCTGTTAAACACACAGAAGAAAAAACTCCAGTGCAAAGTACTTCTGTGTGTCCCCCTCTGTTTTAACCAGTCATGAAGTTCATTTAAAAATACTTTTGTAACTATCATTACTTGGAGGCTTGATTGTTTTCATTGAATTTCATTTCCTTGTTCCATAGCAAGTAAAGCTGTTGCATGAGAAGGATGACTGATGACATGGTGTCACTCCCGTGCCACACCGCGAAGAAACATTTGCCTTGAGACCATTGCTTTGTTTTTTAAAGGCAGGTTCCTGTCTCACGTACCCCACTGTGTGCCCTAAAGGGTGTGACTGCTCACTTGTGCTGCCAGACATCTGTGACCCACTCAGGCATGAAGTTCTAATAGGATGTTTCATGCCCTAAAATCTAAACATTAGGTGGGTCAACACGTGGCAGGAATGGGAATGTAGTCACGGACACACCAGTGTGCATATTTGAGTTGATGAGGATGTCTGTGGTGATAACACCAGACACCAATTAACTTTAGATTTTTGCTCCCTTGCCTTGCTGCTCCCTGGGAAGTGTGTGTAAAATCTGAAATAGCTTGAGTGTGTGGTTTCATCTGTTCCATTCTGAAGTGGTGCCTTATTTTTACCTTACTGCAAGTTCTATATTAACTAAACTTTACTTCTCTGCCTACCAAGAATGCTACTTTGCATCCAGGGTTCTAGAAATGCTTTCTGCTCCAAAAGCTCTCTAAACCATTGGTACATAGAGCCACTTATTCCTTTTATGATAAACTTGGGGATTTTGCCCCACTAGAATTTAAGGTGTTTAAGGCTTTCACCAGATGATCTTTTCACTGTAAAAATGATTTGTTATCTTCAGAATTCAGCAGGACCAGGCCCAAAAGGAACCAGAATTCCACTGGGCTTCTTTGAAAGTCCCAGTCTGTCAGCTTTCAGATTTTTAGCAAGATGTTTGTGTCCAGAACAATGTTAAGATCCATTTACTCAAGAATGATGCATGGCATAGTTCCATTTTATGTGAAGATTTTACTCCCACAGTTTAACCTAACGTACAGTTTCTGGCTGGGATTGAGTTATGTTTCTTCACAGCAACCAGCATGGGACTATGTTTTGGATTTGTGATGGAAACAGTGTTGGTAATGGGGATGTTTTCATTACTGCTGAGTGGTGCTTACACAGAGCCAAGGCCTTTTCTGCTTCTCACCCACCCCAGCAGTGAGTGGGCTGGTGGGGAGCACAAGAACTTGGGAGAGGATACAGCCAGGACACCTGATCCCAACTGACCAAAGGGATATCCCTTATCCATAGTGCTGTGCTCCGCAGGAACAGCTGCAGGAAGGTGAAGGAATGGGAGTACTTACGGCATTTGTCTCCCCAGCTGTGCCTGGTGGAGCCCTGCTCTCCTGGAGTTGGCCAAACACCCCCTGCCCATCAGAAGTGTGAGCAAATTCTTTGCTTTGCTTTGCTTTGCTTTGCTTTCACACACAGCTTTTGTTTAACTTATTGAACTAACTTTACCTGAACCCACAAGATTTCTCCCTCTTAGCCTCTCAGTTTTCTCCCCATCCCACCTTGGGGGGAGTGAGGAAGCCAGCAGCTGTGTGGGGCTTGCTTCAACCAGGACACCCAGAAACAGGCAGACAATAAGCAAGTACTTACTTGTGAAGCCATGTCTCGAGACTGACAAAGGAAGGGGAAAAAGGAAACAAAAGACAATTTAAACAGAAGTGAATCTAAAGAAACAAATATGGACTGTTAAACAGGAGCCACAGAAAAGCAGCCACACAGGTAATGAAAAAAGATTTCACATCTCTTTTTTATATTTTTTGAATGTAATGGGAATGGTTTGGGTCATAGGTGTGACAGTCACTGAGAGGCAGGCTAGATCCACTTGTTATTTAGTTACTGGGTCACTGAAAACTTGCTTATTTTCAAAGAAACTATGAATATCTGTCAGTGAAATGAGGGCTTCTCATTTGCATAATGAAAGAGGGAGTGCCAAAGGATAAACTGTACATATTAAATATTAATATTGGCATATTTTGTCCTTGTGACTCAAGTTACCCATGTCATTACCTGACAGCATCCAGGTATGTGCAGTACAAATTTAGATTCTTATGTCTGTTTAAACTCAAACTGATAATTATATTGAAGGTTCTCTGACTTATAAACCTTCAAATTTTTGGTTAGAAGTTCATAGTTCCTGGGTAAAAAGAGTGAATTACTTTTCTCTTATTTCCATTTTAAAGCTCTTAACCGATGACATTTTTCTGGCTAAATGTATTGAAAAGCTAAAATGATAACCCATGCTAATATTTCATTAGTGAAATTAGTCAAAAATTCCTTTAACTTCCAAGTAAACAGTTTGCAGAAAGATTAGGCCTTTCAGCCTCCCTGCATTTGTATGTCTCTATCCATAAAGGCCTCAGATGCAGAGCTAGATGTTGCTCTTTTGCATTCTGGGGAAGAGGTAGGTAAGGGAGATTTCCCTGCCCTTCTCTAGAGGGGAAAGGTTGCACCAATTCTCACTCACTAAACAAGAAATTGAACAAGTGTTTGTGTGAAAATACCACTGGGGGTCTGCATTCAGAGCCTTCAGCTTACAAAGACCAACGACTGCTTTTTCTTCACATAATAAACGAGGAATGCCGTTTTTCCGTGTTTGTCCAGTACCTGACAATTTGAAAATTTAACTACGAGGTTTCTCCAACCTCCCTTCCTTACTCCTCTACCTGACCTAACTCAAATTCTTTCAGAGATTACCTGTGAAAGTTGGTAGGAAGTAATAGCAGAACTCCTATTCTCTTCTTTCGGACCTGAAGTTAAATAGCCAGCCCCGAATGTGAGAATAAAGCATTGCCATGAATTTTATCTTATCCTTATTTAATGAATTCTTAAAATCTGGTATGTCCTCTGTTTTGTGGAAAGTTGTGACAGACTACTACTTTTCCATATTAGCAGTGAGGCTGACTACATTCTTCTCCAAGGAATGATTTTGCTGGATTATGTTAAGGGTGCTATAGTTCAACAGACATTATTGCAGTAACAGAGTCTACTGGCTAAGCTGTAAAAGCCACCTGCAGAGATAGCATGGTCCACAAAGAGATACCCAGTGAACTGGCTGGAATCTTGCACAGCTTGTTGTCACCCTTTTTTTAAAAATTAACTTCTCCTCAGTGTACTTCCTCGAGAGCAAATCTTGGCAGACAAGCATTATATGCTGAATGTTTTCTAATATTTTTCTGAAATACGGAAGAGAAAATCAAATTACCTGTCTTGGAAATCAGTATAAACTAATTCTGAGTATTTCAGAAGAAAGGAGAGAGTTGTTGCTCACTGTTGCATTTTAAAGCCATGGTTTAATGAGATGGCAGTACTAATGGTCATGTAAAAAAAAGGGTAATACATGACAGAAATCAAAGCTGCCCAAACAAAAAAAGTATGTTAAATAGTGAGGAAAAAGTATTTTCACCATTTTTCATAAACAGAGAGATGGAGAAATGCACACATTTATGTGGCAAACACAGAAATACATGTATAAAGTATTACCGCTGTTTGGCAGCTAAACTTAGCGAGATCCCACAATACTTTGAGTAACACTAACTAGAAATGAGCCACAAGAGAGTGAATTCGAAGGTCACGTGAGCAGTGAAATGCCACCTGTTTTGAGCCACAGTGCTGGCAGTGTTGACACAAGAGGGCCTGGTTATAGGGTTTGTCACAGACATGGCCACTAGTGACCACACGTGAGGTCAGAGCAGAGCTCACTCCCCGGCCTGTCCGAGCCATGCCCAGCTGTTTCCCATCCATCCATTCCCTGCAGGCAAGCACAGGAATCAGAGCCCAGATGTCCACAGGCTCTGGGCACCCCTGGAGCCTGGGGCTCAGCCCGGGGTTAGTGTGACCATCCATGTGTCAGCAGAGGCCTCTGCACTCTGCAGTCAAACCCACAGAAAAGCACAGTGAACTGACCCACCTCGGATGTTGTGAGCTTTTGGGACTCTGTCCTGTAGACTCCAATTGGAATGTCTCCTGTAGAGGAGCAAAGCTTCTGATACAGTCTGGCATACGTCCTAATCCACAGATCCTCTTCTGTGATCTTCATCTGAACAGATAAAAATAGGAAGGAGGACTTTTAACTCTTGAGGGCTTATCACTTGTTCACTATGCTACTCATGAACCAAAAAATCAAAACTAAACACTAGCTGGTAATTATCGCTTTGTAGTATTGCTCCACACCAAATCTGTAAGTTCAACTGAGTTTGTAAGACTGTTTCTTTTGTTTTCTCCCTGTTTAGAAGAAATTGTAGTGGAAGCAGTTTAGCATTATGAACTTCTGGTCCTGGTTTAAGATTACTTAAAACTTACAAGGCAGCCTTCACATAGTGTTTATATTTGACTAAAATATAAATGAATAAACTAAATATTGTCAGCAATAAGAAGCTAGTGTGGACAGACTGCAGTGCATGAATATTTTGACTTGGAATTTTGTCCACCAGACTGCAGGCTGAATATGTGGGGACAAGGAAGTCAGGAAGAAGTAATACACTAAGCATAAGTGGCATAAAGAAGTCTTAAATGAAGCTCACTTATTTCATTACTAGCTTTATTTCAAGATACATGAGTTCCTTTTTAGAGATTCAGTTGTACTTTCAAGTGTTCTTACATTCACTGTAACGAAGCTTAATGATTGACCAACAAATATGTAATTTTTATTTAAACAACTTTCTTAAACCATCATTGAAAACTTCCTGCCATTCTTAATAGATCCCCACAAAGCATCTTGTAAATAGCTCAACTTGTATTCATCTGTTTTCTACCCAGGGTATGATGGGTGTGGGAGAAAACAGAAAGGTGAGGTTTATTTTAGTAGAAATGGCTTCAGTTGTTCCATTTTTTGTGTGTGTATGTATATACACAATTAAATTGCATCGGGAAATATTGACATATATAATAATATGATGACTTTTTAACTACAACACCTAGTGATTTAATACATCTGATCTTTATGTAAAAACTACTTGTGCCCTTTATTGCCCATAGGAATGGGGATTGGGAGATAGTCCTGGGCAGGCTGTACAATACAGGAAGTGCTTCCTGTTTTTTATCTATTTAATTTTTAAACTGGTTGCTGAACTGCCATTGCTATTTCATACAAAATGCAATACTCCTGTGTTTTCTTGACTTTCCAATTTTCTGCTTAATAGAATGCATTGTGTTTTCTTGGGGAGATGTTTTTTGCTATGGAACTAAAAATGGGTATGTTTTCTGTTTAATTTCCTCATCTTCTCCCTGATGAAAAAGGAAACAGATGGCCTTTCTTGGACTTTCACAAAAGGAAATGCCATACAAAGAAAGTTGAAGTATTTTGCAGACAGTACAGAATTTTCTCTGGTACTCTGTACTAATTTATTTTTTTTTTTAATAACTTACAGAACAAAGAAACCCAGATCCTGGTGTGGTGTCAAGTCCCAGCAGAAGTCTTGTGATAGAAATCATATAATCTTTCACAAACGACTGCAAGATTTTTTAACAGGAGAGACAGAAAAGAAAGAAAAAAGCTTTAATGAACAGATGAGTAGGTAACCATTAGCACCATGTGTGAATTTCAAAGAAATTATACATCTGTGTTTACAATCCATCTCTTTAACTGTCTTAATCACTGTAGAAATACCTATCCCTTTCTTTTTGCTGAATTTACTTATATAAAATAAGGTTTTTTTAATTGGCTCTGCATGTGCATGCAACATACATACAAGATTCAGGAGACTAAGGCATAACAAGGCACGATAAAAGCCAAGATGAATGTGTCAGTGGAAGTGAGGTGTTAGCCCTAAGAGGTGTGAAATTATAATGAACTCTTCTGTGCAAAAGAAACGCTGGCATCTGTTAGATGGATCTGCAGTCCTCAGTGGGTACATCTGAGGTGAAACTGCTATTATTTTAATTCAAATGAGTAATCTGAAGGGTTTTTAAGGGTTGATATGCCTTGTTGCTCTGCTAACAGAAGGGTTGTTGCTATTGGTTGAAAGGTAGAAATTAAGTTTAGTGTAGAAGTGTAGACTAAGGCCAGGAACAGACACTAGATTAGCTAAAATCACAAGTATTTCTCCTCCTGGGCTGGGCTGCTGGAATGAGAGGGCCATGTGGGTGCACTTCCAGCTGTGGCTGAGCTGTTTGTTGCCAGCTGTACTCAGGTGTAGCAGGGCAGCACGGCCGTCCTTGGAACGCAGCACACACATAGCTCTGCTGGCTTCAGGCCAATGCATGGCTGACAAAGAGGTTTTCACAAAGAAATACCTCACAAAGGTATTACAGAAATCCTTTAGAGTTATAGAATCTACATTTGTTCAAACTCAGAAGCTAGATGGATTTCATTTGATACACAGTAGTTCAACTATTTTAATTTTTGTACTGGTAGTCTCCCAGTTCTGATGGGCTAAACACCAAGGAGCTTCTCAAAGAAAATTTGTTTGCAACTTAAACTTTTTTGTTATCTTGGTTGCAACATTTCTGCCATGGCATTTTCATCAGATTAACAAGTTTATTCACCAGGATTAGCAAGGCGAAGTTTTCATTCTTCAGTCACTGTCCTAAAGATAATTCAAAGGTTTTTCTTTTGGCCTATAATGGGAAGCACCAGCTGAACCCTGATTTTCCCCATGTCATTTTCTCTGTTTCTTGCAGAAGACAGAAAATGGGACCATGAAAAAGAACAAAGAGTTGCTGTCATAGAACTTCTAACTTGGAATAAGAAAAATAATTCTAGAAAAATGACAGTTCACCTATGAGCATAGGAGTTCAAAGGAAGGACAGGTGGAGTTAAAGTGAGAATGAGCATGTGAGGCTTTCTGTTCTAAACACTTCCTGGTGAATGGTGTTATTCTCTCAAGTCATAGCATGATTATTCATGTCTAGGAGCAAATATAAAATATTGAAGTTACTTACGTGCTGGCAGGAGCTGTTGATGATTGACAGATCTGTTTCTATATGTATGTCTTAGGGTATTTTTAATTTTTTTTTAATTTTGTTGTATGTGATATTGATATTCTGGGGCATGAATATGAAGATGTTTTATATGCAAATACATTTATTTCTAGAATGTTAAAATATATATGTCCATATACATGACTGGTTTAGATATTAATGACTTCTTGAGAAAAGTTTAGCTCCAAGAATTTTTCTATTTATGTTGGATTTGCCTTCAGGGAATTTATTTGGAAGTAGAATTGCGATGAAAGAACACCTTTCACGCACCAAATTACCAGGTAAATTAATTTGCCCGCAAGGATATTTTCTGCCTGAATACAAAAACATCCACAGGCTATCCCTAGGTACAGGCAAAGCAGGAGGCTGCTCAGGTGAGCAGATGATGTGGGCCATGGTGTGTTCCTGCTTATGCTGTGTGCCTTGATCCTTGAAGGGTAGCGCTGGGGTCTGCTGCTTGGGCATCCTGGTGTGTCAGAGCGCGCAGAAACGTGGGCACTGCTGAGGAGTGAGCAATACTGGCCTATTTTCCACCCTGACACTACCAACTACTGCCTCCATTTGCCCTGACTCTGAATTTTCCGATATGTTTTCTTCGACTCTCTGAAGCTGTTACCCTTCCCTTATTCTCACTGACTGTCATCACTGCTTCCCAGATTCCGAGCAACACGGTTGAATTGCTGCCTTTTCTTTCCCACTGTCTCTTTGTAACCACTGAATGTATTCCTTGCAAGGGCAGGAATGGCTTCCTTTACAATGTAACCACTGAGTGTATTCCTTGCAAGGGCAGGAATGGCTTCCTTTACAATGTAACCACTGAGTGTATTCCTTGCAAGGGCAGGAATGGCTTCCTTTACAATGTAACCACTGAGTGTATTCCTTGCAAGGGCAGGAATGGCTTCCTCTACAATGTAATGATTGGGCCGTGAGTAAGAGGACAGGACACTATGAAGTAATTGAGGCCTTTATCAGCAAATGCAGGAGACTAATAAATTGCATATGAAAGTAATTCTGTTCCTTTCTGTTAGGGACATAACGCTGTGGCAATGGGCACTGCCTTTTTTATAGCAGAGTACAAGCACTATTAGACTGTGTAATCTGTAATTTATGTAGGCCTTATTGGAGCTATTTGACAGCAGAGAGGTACACTAACAGTACTATGTTACATAACATCAGGTTTTGTGCAATAGGGTGATTTTGGGATTGACAACTGAACTAATACCAACCATCACATAGAGCATGCTCCATTATCTTTTGTCACTGATTGTTCCCAGTACAGGTGCACTTTACTGGATCCCATGTTGGTAAATGGGGTCATCTAGCGATTAAGCACAATAAAATGGGTGGTAATATTTGTGTTAAGTCACATTATTGTCCATAGTACCTGATAAAGCAGTGTGTCCAACATACTGATGCTGAAAACCCTGCCAGCAGCAAAGGGCAGTCGAAACATAAATGCCAGATTAGATCCCTTCTCCCGCTCTTTCTGTTAAGGAATTAAAAAATAGGAAACACTTTTAATGCTGGTTCTGGAAGGATCGTAACAAAAACATGAAATAGGTATTATCTTGGAAGAAGTCAAAAGTGTAAAATCCCTTTACTCTCAACATAGTTTCTTCCTACTAGTATGCAGCATCTTTGTTCTACGTAAAATAAGACACCAATAATAAGAGGTACCAATCTCTTTTTATATCTCATATGTCATTATTGTTTTTTACTACTTAACATTAATTCAAATCTGCTCAATACCTGAATGATATTAAAGAAAAAAAATGGAGACAGGAAATAGGAGGCCCCATCCTGAAGGTTAAAAAAGCAGCCTGGCCATGTGTAAATCGCTGCAAATATACTGGGCCATCCCAGATAGATTTATAACATCAGGGTGCTTATCCCTGTGGGAGATACAAAATCACAGGATTGGTTTGATTAAAAGATACAGGAACTTGTACTTATTTCGAAATGATCACTCAGAGCTTTAGAATTTTTATCATTAACACCTGCAATATTTACTTGGAACAAAACCATAGCAAACTAAAGTGTGACTCTTATCCAAAACACTACAACCCCTTTCTTTCAGGAAAGAGGGAGTGGTTACCTCCTTTTTTCCCTTATGCAAGACAAATGGAGAACAAAGATTTTAAGTTTAGAGTGTGGGTGCTTTGTTTTTCCTTTTCTCTGTTGTATAAAGGCCACTGCTCTCTCCTGTGTCAGGGCTGAGTTTACTGTCAGATTTATTTATCTCTAAAATGAGAAAAGTTGCAGCTGCAACAGCAAATGGACATCTGATTTGCGTATCTGTCTTCTGCAGCCCATTAGGTTGAAAAGCCAATTTTGCAAGTGTGTTTCACTGCTACCTCAAGGCAACTTGCCTGACATTCTCAGTCTTTCCGAAGATGAGGCGCTTAATGCAGAAATAACAAGCAACTGTATGTTTGACTGCTTTAGGTAATTTTTACTGGAGTTTTTAATTGCCTTTCATTTTGCATGAGGGAGTTCTGAAACATCAAATGAACTACAGCACCACCTGTGAAGTTCTCCCTGCAAATGTTAAGATGAAGTGACTGGGAAATACCAACAGCAGGCAACTGCAACAGCAATGAAGAAAATGTTCTTTCTTTAAGGTAATTTATCTACCTCTATTTCAGCAGAGCACAGTTTGGATAGGAAGTTCATTAAATGTTCAGCTTCCAACCTATCTTCACAACTTTTGCACAATAAATTAATAAAGATATTCAAGAAGTTAAAATATTTTTAAGTATCTCCAGAACATTTGCTTGAAAAAATTAAGAGGCCTATGAAAAGCAAAAAAGAACTGAGATAAAAACCCTGGTTTCACTGCCTAAAGGCCACCCAAATATTTACATCTTGTGGTCAACACGTGTGATATTCAACCAAGTAAAATATTTACTTCTCATCCTTCTGCTGTCTCATCCACACAGGCTGAATTTTTGCAGCATTCAATTCCTCTGTAAGAAACTGGACTGGGAAGATAACTTTCTATGAAAGGCTCTTTTCCATTAAGTATATATTAAAATTAGCTATATGAATATTATACAGTAAATAGCAAACTCTGAAATCCCCAAAATGTAGGATATTTATGGTACAACTAAGAAATAGAAATTATATTTTAAATCTATATAATGGTAATGTTTTTTGGCATGGATTCAAGTGCACCAAGATAAGCAAGATTGCTGAGATGCACAGATTGGGAGGCTACACGAGAAAACCCAGCAATCATATTGATTGAGAGATTGATAGGGGAGAAGGAAAAGACTGTAGTGAAGGATTTCTGCCCTTGAAGACTGTCACAGTGATATTATTTGTATCTCACAAACTGAGAAAATGGCCTGAAAGATCATGAAGGGTAGTACTAATACTGTAAGATTTGGGCAGTGCAGAGGTGGGTAGGTCAGATCGCCAGTGAAGATCTGTGAGAAAGAGGATTGTCCTTGAGTTTAGAGAGCTAAACAGATGCACAGCATTACTTCCTGTGCTCCACCTGTTTAAGTAACTGTATTTTGAACAAACGTATTAAATTTTATCTCCATACAACCAAACAGTTCCACAGTTTGAAAATGCCAAATATGCATCCGAATGTATAGAATATGAAGGTTTCATCTAACATTTAAGCTGTCCCTGTCATCACTCTGACAGAGAATAATTGCTGTTCTCAAACCATCACAGTAATGCCAGTATCTCCCACAGATACACAGAAATGTGTACAGAAGACATGATTATAGTGCCTTTAAAATGAAGTGGAATTAAAAACTACATTAGAATAAAAGCTGTATGTTTTAAGCGTTTAGTCAGTTAAAAGATGTTCCACATTAATTGCCTGTGTCAGCTTCTTGGACAACTACATTAGCTCTAAATATTCAATTATCCAAAAAAATTTAATTTTCCTTGAGCAAATTCCACCAGAGAGTTGCTTGATTAATATTATATTGTAAAGTGATGAAATCAAATCAAACTTTACTCTTAAATGGGGGTAGAATTTTGAAAAAAAAATGTCTTTTACGATAGCTCTACAACCATAAATCATTTCATTGTTTCCACTTGTTTTGAAATCATTGTTACAAAATCAGAAAAAGTAATAAGATTATAACATTTAAATTGGGGGTAGGGGGAGGCACATCTCCTTACCTTTTCCAATTTGGACAGAGCAAGAGAATAGCAGTCTTTGGCTCTGAACTGCATGAATCTCATGTTGGCTGGGTGAGTTAGTTCTGTGATAATGCTTAGGCTGGAGAACAACCTGCATTTTAAAACAATGTAATGGTTATACAATTATAACAATTCACAAATGTAAGGCTGTACATAAAGCTACAGCTTGTGCTCATGTCCATGTCTTTAATTAAGTCCCTGACACCTGTGGTGGGTCTGGGCCCAGTGAAATGCTGGTCCAACAGCACAGGAAACTACAACACATTCTCTGTAGAATTCACAAAGAAGCACAAACTGAGCTCACAAAATACTTAAATGCTGGAAAGAAACCACTTAATTTCATTATGAGAGGTTTTATTTAATGATTGCTTCAGTATCACAAATCTGTAGGAAACAACAAAAAATGCAAAAGTATAAAGCTTGCACGTAGTACCTGGTTGCATGTAAACTGCTACTGATTTATGTACCTTTTCCAGTTGATTTTTCTTTCTTGAGGTCTGTTTGTATGCTGTGACTACAGTCTGAGCAATATAGATGAAATGTGACACTTGTGGGAGTTGCTGAGAAAATGTATGTTTATGTATACTTATGTTCTCACTTTGAAATATTTACATGTAAAAAGTATTTATAACTTAACACCAATTCAGGCAAAAAGCAGTGAAGAAAGCTCAACTGTGAACTGGCTGAATTACACAGATTTTCAAGCAGCAGAATAAAGAGCCCCTCCTCAGCACTCAGGGCTCCAAGAAACAGAAATAAAATCATAGTTTATGCTATTGAAATACTAAACAAGTTGGAATAGAGCTCATATTATTATTGAGTATTTTTTCTACACATTCGTGTCAGAAAATGAGATGTACATTTGTAGCCTCTTTTGCTGATCCTGAGGGTTCTTATCTATACTTGGCAATAGATAATTGTAATTCTAATTACATCACTGATGTGGCTTCTGTCTCAGTTTTCATGGAAGCAGAATTTAGTAAGTTAGTGTCAAATGGAATTCAATGCACCTTTTTGCAAGTCTTGTCCTTTTTCCTCACTTTTGCAGAGAGAAACATCACTGAAATGGCAGTTCAAGCAGAGCCTAAATGTGAGGAAATGTATATCCAGACTGCCTGCCAATACGTGTTAATCCCATATTGTATTTGAAAACTAACACTACAGAATTCAGAATTAGGAGTAATAGGAAATTAATAGCTGATCTCATGATAAAATATACACAACTACAGGAAAAAATGCAAGCTGCTATGTTTCTCTTAAAGATGGTTTAGTTTATCACTGAGATATGAAAACTGATTTATATTAGGAAATCAGTTTCAAAACTGGTATAGGTAAAATATTTTACTTACAAGTGCCTTTTAGCTGAATTAGGGGAAATTGCTCTCCAGGTAGTCAGGGACAGATTGCGTCTTGCCCTGGGTGTAAGGCACGCTGCCTGCCAGCTTTCAGCACTGGACCAGGCTCCTTCTGGGCAGAGATCGCTCTCTTCTACCCCACACTAGTAAGAAAGGACTGGATGGGGCAGAGAAAGCCCCATCAGCCTGATGGAAGGCATGGCTTGCTGTTATTTGGAACTGGTTATTTGGAAATCAGAAAGCAGCAGAGACATTTAGTTCTTTCCCAAATCAAAATGATAAACCAAGAATAAAATGCAATGCCATCATAGCACCTCATCTGATTTATCTCTACATTGGTGCTGACAGCTGGATAGCAGCCAAAATACTGACCCATTACGTGTACTGCTGGCAACAGGCTTCCTGCAGGATTTGAAATAGCCTTTGAGAGGTTAACTAATAAAACTTTATAATAATACAGCCCTGCTGCCTGGGGAAACTCACTGCTTTTCTGAGGTGGACTCACATCTGTCTACAGGGACTCAGTGGTTGGCTTCCCATTTCATTTTAAAAAGTGAAAAGTATCTCAAGGCATAGTCCACAAATACTAATTTCTCATATTTTTAAGATGTGATAACTTGTTCTTTCTTAGTCAGTGTGCCCATTCGAGTCACACATCTTTACACCTTCTATCAGACCAGCTAGTGCTGTGTCACAGTTTTAATTGGGATGGCCTCTAGCCCTAAAGGTGCTGATAACCCTGTCCTCATAAACAATGCATCTGGCTTCCAGGGTGGGGAGCATACTCTCCTGGCAAAGCAGGATTGCTGATTTATGTAAATCAGGGAATAATGTCAGAACAGGTGTGTGAGAACTGCCAGCCTAGGCCAAACAGTACTGCAGCACTCTCACGGGGCTTTTTCAGGCCTGAGTAACTCACATCAGGGATTTTAGGCCAGCCTAAAATTTTCTGAAGGATTTCATCTGGTGAGAATAAAATGGAATCTTCTCCAACGATGTGATAGCATTGAGAACAGCATGAATTAAATCCAGTGGTTTAAATCCCTCTTTAACACTACAGTTGGTGTCAAATGCTGTTGCTCTCTACCATGTTGTCTTTTCTTCATTAGTTTCTGATATTATTAGCTATTGATAAGTAACAAAAAAGCTTTCAATATATTTTTAAAGGTCATTTACAAAACTATTTACCTTGGTGCAATGAATGTAGTTTATTCTGTAGAACAGGTAAATGCCACTACCTTACGCCTCTTCCCAAAGCTTACTTATTTCTACAACTTTTATGTAATCTTAAAAGGCAGTGAAATTATTGTATGTGTTCTATGGAAAAAAAATAGAAAACAAATTTATACAACACACTATTTGTGAAAGCTTATAAAGTTTTATGAGAAAGTATTGTTAAGTCTTAAACCAAGATATTTATTTTAATTTTGATTGTAAATACACAGTGTTAATGCTGAACCAGACATAGAGTTTGTACGTGAGTTAAAGCTGCCATCTAGTTGCAAACATCGTGCAAGACAACTGAAGGAGTGTAGAGTAATGTAACTGGATACCTAAGGTATGTAGGATCTTTTATAAAGTAGAGCACAACTACTGGGAAAAGTCAATTGGAATGTTGCAAGTTTTATGTTTGATGCAATTCCTTTTTCCATTTGGGGGTAAAATGTATTTTTGAAAAATTGATGTATGTAAAAAACCTCGGTGAGATGCCCTGGCACTGTAGGGTTAGGAGTAGATCTGAGTGATGCACAGATAAAGTTCAATTATAGTTTCAACCCAAATTTCATAGGTGTGAGTATGAAACACACCTGTGCAAGTATCACGTACCAATTCAGAAACTGACTGTTAGAAAAAGACAGAACTAAAGTTTCTTGTGCATTGCAGATTTTGCTTCTTTTGAGCACATGCAGAAAAGCAAACAGCATTTAACTGCATTCTCACAGAGCTGTGTTTACAAAAAATGCTCCATTGAAATGCTTGTATTTTAATGAGCTCAGTTTTCTAAACTACTGAAGGATTCAAAGGACCTTTACTATGCACCTCTCCCCATTCTTTTGAGAAGGCTTGACACAGAAAACGGGTAACTGCCATAAAAGTAGAGTCAAATGATACTCAATTTTCTTCCAGGTGTTTACTAGAATGAACACCATAAAGTGCTCATCTTAAGCCCCAAATCAGGGAGGCATTTTGTAGTTGACTGTGTAGTGTGTTTTGTTTTGTGTGAGGTTTTTTGGGTGTTTTAATTAAGCAAATAATATTTTTCTCAGCTCAAGGCGACACATTTTTTCATACTTATTGAACCAAGATGTTTAATACAAGGGCTTTAATGAGGAGAGTTCTCGAAAGGAACAGCAAATCTCTGTCTTCCTTTTCATCACAGCCTCCTCAGCCTCTTTACTAGACTGATCATTTTATACTCTCATGACTCTTACCACTGTTGCCGTCATTTATAATGTTGCATATATGTGCCTAAAAACCTAACTTTTGTGCAAAATCAAATATTCAAAAGGTGAACACTTCCTACTAACTCCATAGTGATGTACTGCTTACCTTTCAGCATTAGAAGGATCTGCTTTGCATATGGGCTTTAGCACTACGGTGAATTTGCTTTTCTCAACTATCTTTCATGCTAAGTCTTCAAGAGTAAGTTTATTTTCCTTCCTGTAAACCTAACAGCTAACTTTTAAAATGAGCATCTGGTTTTGGGATGTAAAGCCATTTTATCTGAGCTTTCGGGACAATACCTCAGGATCCTAAGTGAATTGCTAAGCAGGGTGGGATAAAGTTTGCCTGTGTAAGACACAAATTCATGCAAGGGAAGACTTAAGTAGAATAAAAAAAAGAATAATTTCTTGGCACAAAAGGTATCGAGTATTTCACAATTAATGAGGATGTGTAGATAGACTGCACAAATGCCTTACCTGAAGAGGGTTTGCACANCTTGGCATCTGCCATGTAATCTTCCTCAGCACTCATGGTGCTTTCTTTGTCCACCACCACCATATTAGCTGCAAAGGTGACCCCACACCTTAATAAGTCATCTAGGCTTTTGTGAAGAGAAAGAGGGAGAAAGAAACAAGCAATTTAAATATGGAAATCCTGAAAGATTAGCCATGGTTAGCATCTGCAAATAGCTACATAGCAACTTCTAATATAATCAAGGATAGCATCTCTATTAATTGGTAGAATAGAATACAGAATCTACTTCAGTAGGTAATTAACAGTCCCTCTCTTTTTGTTAAGGATAAATTTATTTCAATTTTTTTTTTTTAATAAGCCTTTAACAGTTTCTTGGGAGGACTTTGGCCTTACCCACTGCAACAACTTGCTCCATTGCAGTTACTTCTGACAATAGAAAAACCCAAATAAATGCTCTGGGTTGCTCTTTCCCACAGTTTCATTTTGGTTTGAAAATGTTAAGAAATGAGTTGGAGTGTTCTCAGGATGCTTTTGGGAGCAGCTGCAGAGCAGCAGAACTTTGTCCACAGCTGGACAATGTTTGTGTGAAGCCCAACCACAGAAAACACTCACGGACAGCTGAGTTACAGTTCTCATCATGCCTTGCAGCTTTGTCTCCAAAATGAAGCATGTTTCAGCTGTTTTAACAACAACATTTTCCACAGACCCCAAGCACTTTTTGACAAGTGTGGCGGGTTTTTTAAACAACTTATTTTGGAAGAATATATATAATAATTTTTGAAACTGTGTAGTATCACTGATGGTTGACTACAACAAAAGAAAAACTGATTTTAAATGAGATTTGCCAACAACTGCAGTGCACAAGTAGAAGTTCAAACTTTTTTCTGAGTAATTTGTATTTCTGCTTTTTCAGACTTTCAGTTGATCCCTGAAAATAGCAGCATATTCTGAAATACCCAGATTTTCTGAATTTCAATGTTTCATAAGCTCAACAACTATTCTTATTTTAGCAGTTACATTTGGCTGACTTGTGGAGAATTTGAAAAATGCTAGTGTGGAAGTATTATAATTCTAGTTCTCATGTACCTCTACCTATAGGTTTCTCAAGATTGACCAGATTTCCACACAACTCTGCAATCTGCTCAATTACAGATCTCACATCCTACCCAGGGACAGGGGGACAGGTACCAACTACTTGACATATTTTGACAAAGTGCATCTCTGCTATGAGTTTTGGTAAAGCTGTTTTTCTGTGACCCATCTACTTCTAACAAAAAAAGAATGGTAAATGAGAGTCATTCCTTTGGTGGTTTTCTCTCTAAGATGATGACATTTCATTGCTGGTCACCAAATGATAAATATTTCAGATACTTATAGGTAGTAGATGGTACTTTGAGAACATATTTTATATCCCTTAAATGAGAAAGGGAAATTTGCATATTTTGTCATGTATTTCTTATCTATAGCTGATCAGATCTATTAGTTGTACATGACTTAAAAACATGTTGAGGAAAACACAGGGAATATGTCTGAACGATATTTTTTAAAGTATCCAATTAATGAAAATAGATGTCAAAAAAACCCTCTACAAACAGTGGTTGCTTATTGCACCATGAATTAAAGTGATTTTAGTGTCAGAAAAGATGCAGAAGTTCATGGTGTTATGACTGTGAATTTTTGAATTCTGAACAATCACTTATTCCAAAGACTACATGCTTCATTTTTTTTTTTAATGCACTCAATTCTAAAAGAACAACAAAACACCATTAGGGAGGGATTTGGTGATTTCCATTTTGAAATAAACTCAGTAAATTTAAACAAAGTTTAATTTTCCACATTAATAAAACAGGTTAACATCTCAGTTATTAATTACTTTGAATACTTTGAGTATTCCTTCTTGAGTATACATTTAATTGTTCTGCCATTATGAGTTCTTTTTATAATTATTATGGAATTAAGAGTTAAGAAATTAGTAGATGTTAATAACCTGCAACCCTTTCTTGCTTTAGAGGAAAAAATGTAAAGTAAAAAACACTTCTGTAGACTCTTTGTAAACATCACAAGGACTATGGTATCACCAAAGTAAATCTGTAACTGTATCACTATTATAAGCAGGAAATAAGTTTTTTGATTTCTACAGGGGGAATTAATGTTACGGACTTGTAGCCCCAATTCAGTATTCATGATGTAGTGAAGCAAACAGTTTTCTTTAAATTTACACTCTGCACAGAGGAGTTTACTAAAATACTTCTGAGTCCTTGCTCTTCTCTTGTTTCAGCCTGATTTTTACATGGAATTTCTGTTGCTAACCCTATATTCATAAACATATATTAGCAGAGGTGAAGACAGAAATGTAGGAGTAAGTGATAATTCAAGTAGTGGAAGATGAAGAGTGTTGGACACATTCAAGACTGTTAACGTTCTGTAGCTATCTTTACAAAACCTGAGTCAATGAATTCCAACTCAGTACAGACTGGCACTAGAATCAGAGCTATAATCTGTTCATTTGTAGAAACATATGAACTCACCTAAATAACTGTTAATCTTATGTTTTTGAAGATACTAACTTGTGCTCCCTGTCGTGCTTTTCACTAATGGGATCCTTTAAAATCAGAAATTTGAAATCCTGAATTACAGCACGTGGACACAGACTATGCATGCACAAAGCTCATCTCCAGCTACAACACACACACACTAAAACATGCAATGACGATACACACAACAAACCACTGAGACTACAAATTAAAGTTTTCTAACAGTTATTTCACCTACTTGTCGATAGAGCCCACCATGTAGTAAACCATTGGAAACCAACAGATTGCATCCAGAAAATGCATATCTGGCCTGAGCAGCAGATGGAATTACAAAATGAAACACAGTATCACAACAGCAGCATCTCTTCTAAAATATTTCAGTCAACTGGCAATTTGGGGGTTTTTTTTAAAAAAAAACTTTTATAAAGTTTGGCATTATAATATCAGTTTAAGCAGGATAGGTTTTCAGAAAGCTGTGAATCAACAGTTTGCTGTGATCAAAAAGAATGATCAGAATTAACATGCTTATATTAATAAATGCACCTCTAAAATCAGAAATGTTATGGCACAGGACAATTCCAAATATTAGAACGAATGAGTGAGGTCAAGGACACACTACCAAGTTATACTCCAATGCATGTCTTAGGAGGACTTGAAATAAGCATCAACAATTCTTAATTAAAATGTGAAGTGGGAATCAAATCATCATTTGGGTTTTGTGACACCTACTGCTTTCAAGCCTACTCCCTTTCAGAGGAGTCACTGCAAACGCTGCATAGAGGGAGACAACACTAAGTTGGTTTAATTAGCAAGCAGAGTTTTTACTTCACAATGATCAGTCAAAAGTGGGTTTAGCCATGAAGTGCTGACAAAAAAAGCTGGCACTAGAGGGCCCCACGTGCCCATGGCTTTGCTCTCACACTGCCAGTGGAAGTGATTCAGCCTCATTTAGGCTTCTCAATTTGTGTAATTCCCTGTATGCCATAGTACCTACATAAAAACCTTCTGTTGTGCAAACACAGGTGACTAAGGAGCTGCCTGAGGGAAAGTGGGACACTTCACAGCAGGCCTTTGTAGAAAAAAATCACTTAAAACTGGAACAGATCTACGCAAAGGGAAGTGTCAGCCCTGGAATCACAAGCTACAAGACATTTTTGCTTTCTTAGCTTGTTCTACTTTTCTGTGTACAGTTAACCTCTGTTTCTGTGTCTTCAAATTGTGATTTTAAGTAGCTGAGCTGTACCAAAGTGTTGCAGAAAAAAGAAAAAAAGCTAATTCATGATGAGATTATAAAAGAACCAGTCTTGACAGAGATGAATTTGTCTGAACTTTTAAAAGCAAGAAATGTGAAAAATCCCAGCGATCAGCAGACAGATATAAAAGTAACAACAATACTGCAGGTTTTAATTTTCATCCATGGCTTTAAATAATTTTAGACAAAGTGTGTCTGTGGGTGTCCTCTTGGCTTAAAGAACTGTTTATCTTTGAGTGAAGAGTTATTAAAAATATCCCTAACTGGTCCAGGCCAGTAAGTGCGTTGTGTTAAGTAGGTTAGTGCTGTCATGTAGCTGTGAAACTGTTACACGGCTTGCTTTTTACAGTGTTTATTAAGTTATTTAATTTTAGCAGTAACATTCACAATTTTGGAGATAATTTTAAGAAAAACTTAGCTGAAACACTGGCATGAAGAATAAGGACATTTAAGTTCACTATGGCTATTTACAGTTAGTAAAAGGTCAACCTTGTGTAAGACAGTGACCGAAGGGTAGGATTTTTGTCACTAACTTTTCTCAAAGATAAGCGTGCCATAATGTTTTTGATTTTCAGTTGGCCACATGAAAAGTGCTCATCTATTGAAGTAATGGTAAAATGAATTTAAAACTTAGCAGAGGGGGAAAAAAGTCTCCTTACGGGTTATCCAGCAGTAATACAATGGGGTTTAGTTCTTTCTTTGGTCGGTAATAAGCTCTGAGTGGGACAATAAAGTTATATAAGCCATTTCCAGCAGTTTCTGCTGCAACTATAATCAATTTATTTTTGAATCCATAGGCTTTGGCATCTTCATAGTAGTTATGCTGGCATCCCTAAAATCAAAGTAAGAAACAAGTTCAGTGCATGTGAATATTGTATCAGATGGCCCAATAGAGACCTGGTTAGACATAAACACTTGGTGATGAAAAGGAGGAGAAAATATAATATTACAGGAAATGCTGCACAAACTTCATCTCTAAGGAGAAATCAGAATTTAGCTCCACTCAGATGCAACAGACAAATGAGAATGCAGGGTTATCCAGTAACAGAAACTCCCTTTACCTTATCTAGTCTTAGACAACAGAAGGGAACTTTTTCATGCAGAAGATGACAAAAGGTGGGAGAACTTCCAATGTAAGGAGAGTAAGGAGGATAGCCTTTGGCATACCTAAAATAGAAAAAACCATTTTTCAGTATAGCAAATTAACAAAACACAGCTGACTACACAAGTATTTCATGGGATGTTTATACATATGTCCAAGTTTTAGAGTCAAGTACACAAAATGAACTACGTTTAGTAGAGGTCAAAAGAATGTATTTTGCAGCCAATTCAATAGAACTTAGTGGAAGCTCCCATGCTTTTGAGGACTGAAGGAATTTTGCTTGGGTTTTTAAAAATACTCTGTTGTATCATAGTGTGCTATCATAGTGTTCTTGGGCATAAACTTCCAAGTTAAAAAAGGAAGGAAAGAAAACAGAAATAATTGTACTTCTGCACTTCCTTTTCCAATTATTTTTCAAACATTTACCAAGAATGAGTGAAGTCATTACCTTTTTGCTTTAATAACATACTTTTAAAATGGCTGAAATAAATTCTAAATGGCAAATCCTCTACTCGATGAGATGAAATTTCTAATTGGCCTTAGTTTTTTTTTACAAGAGGCCTTTTAAATCCTGGTGTTTCAGTCTGCACATTTAAGATGACTTGTCCTATTAATTTTTTCTCTGGAGCTTGATAATCTTCCCTGGGGCATCTCATGCTTGCCACTGGTAGAGATGGGAAAATCTGCTGGTTGAGGCACTGGCTTAATTGTACATTTCAGTTTTAACACCCCTGTCAGCAATCCCAATAAACATAATTGTTCATCTGCACAGCAGGATTGAATCTTCTGGGTTTATCTGAATAATGCATCATTACTTTCAGATAAACCCTAACAAGCATTTTGAATTAGATGTGATAATTTTGTCCCATACTACTTTTTTGTAATTCCTGCATTTTGAAGTCACACATCCAGCCCCAGCACTCAAAAAAGCCTATTGGATATCTGATTATCACTGCATTCTCATTACAGGAGTACTTATCTATTCACAGCTTTGTTAAGTGCCGACTTAGTAATTATAGAAAGTAAAAAAAAATGGGCATAAAATATGCTATGAATGGATTGCAATACATGAATACAACTTTTGTAACTGCAAGGAGAAAATCTCCAGCACACGGAAGAGTTAATCTGTCGGGTGTTTTTGTTTTTCAAAGTAGGCTTATGGCATTCTGCTAGCATTTCCTAGAAGGGAATAATTCCATAACTGGGACTTGCTTCCTACAAGTCCTCAGACTGATCTGCATGTCAAAAAAGATTATTGATGCTTTTTATACAGAATTAACTTTTCACATTATTCTACATTTACTACACGTACTCTAAGCCTGCAGAGACTTCATCATCCGATGGGGTGGTTTCATCCTCTGACTGGTCACTGAGCAGGTCACACGTGTGAAGGGAGGAGGAGTCGGCCACCTCCAGCACCGGGGCTATGCTGGGCCTCCTGCCCTCCTTGCCCCCCTCGGCAGGAAGGGCCAGCGTGGCCCCGCTGGGCCCGCGGCACCCGGTGTCCTGCAAATCGATGGCCACGGTCCCTACGGGCAAGGGAAAGCATTTCCTCAGTGTGCTGCTTAAAACATTTTAATGAGATTCCCATAATTAGTGGGGATTCCCTGACTGCACGGCAAATTACTGACAGTAACACTATGCTGACTGCGTTTATTCCACTAAAATAAACAAATATTTAAATTGTACTCGAGGAAAGGAGCACTTTTCCTGACAATTAGCCTATGTCTCCCTGTTAACTACCTCTTTAAAATCATACCTTATATAAGGAGTCCATATTTATATGCATCAACAACTTGCAGATTTTACTAATGGTGTTTTTTAAATTAAAGAAGCTCAGGAAAACTTCTTACAAACAATCAGGTATGAATGTCAAAGAAGTACTGATGTGATCTACCCAGTTGTTTTGCTTTGTATACGCTTCATTATTACTTTTTTATACCACAGTCTTAAATAGTTTAATTCCACACCGTCAAGTAAAAGAAAAAGAGAACCCAATTCCATTTGTTTGGGTTTTTTGTTGTTGGTTTGTCTATGTTTCTTTTTTTTTTTTTTTTTAACATCAGGGAAAATGTTTAAAGTTTTAATCTCAATTCTTATTCTAGTCTAATCTAATTTAATATTAATTCTTATTCTAATCATGTATATTAATATACATGATTATAGCTTCTTAAAATTTTAGGAAGTTGCTTTAAAATGTACTACTCATTTGATAAGAATATGTTGTGATGTAATTTTTTATTCTTTTTTTTACTTACCCATGCTGGCTATTATACTGTGTACTGGTAACCTAGAAGCTCCGTGATAAGATAATTTTGATTCATGGTTTTTTCTATGCTTTTCTTGCTTCTTAAAAGCAGAATTCTCTTCTTTGGTGATATTTATATAAAAGCATATATCTGTAGAACTCATGATATATCGAGGACCTGGATTCAGCAAAATGTTTTTGTTATCTTCCTTTCTAACACCAATCAGACAGACTCCAAACCTTAATTAGAAAAGGAAAGGCATGGTTCACTTTGCATAGTCCTGCATACACCAGAAATTCCATTGTCAAAAATGAACCTCAGGTATATTTTTATTCTTTGCACATTACGAAAATTTGCAGCTTTCTGGATGACAAAGATGTTTGAAAAATGTTTTCTGCTAAATAGGCCACTTCAAATCAAGCAGTTTTTATGAGCTCATGAATTCCTAGGCAGTTGAGTGTTTTCTGTAATGCCCATAATAGTCTCCTAATGTTGTTCTAGTTGATTTTTTCTGTCAGATGAACAGTCCTTTTTGGGAAAATATTGGTAGAAAAATGGATACATGATATGAAAAATTATTAATCATGTTAAATTGTTCCATTATTTATAAGTAATGGAAACCATTTTCATAACTCATTTTTGCAATTTACTCCTAGAAATGTATTTGATTAGTGATAGAAAATATAGAATTACAGCAAAAAACCCTCTTTCTCTCCTTGATTAAATATGAGAATAAACCCAGCATTTAGGGTTTGATAAATGCTTATTTTATCAAATATATACCAACATACATGATTTGTGTTTATTTTGTATGTTCATCTCACAGAGCAGAGCTGGATAAGTGATGCATCATCTGTACCTTAAAGGAGGTGTGTTATCATCTAACAGAAAAGAGAGCTTTATGTTTGAACAATCACCAGAATGTACCATGTGCCACCTTTAAATGGCACATTTTCCATAAAATGAACATGCCACAAAGGAAGATAGATTTCCAGCTAAGTCCTAAATAAATAAAAACCCCACACCCTCCCACCCATTCTTTTCCAGATTGCTTTGTACTTGGAAAAGGATTGGTGTTCTAGGAAAACCCCTCTAAGGTGCATTTTTTTTTTCCTGGTTGTCCAGTTTATCCTATCTATCCTTTATATTCTGTTCTCTTAGACTGAGATGGGCTGGACAGAACAAACATAAGCTTTTTACCTGACCAGCTCTAACTCACAGATATATATCCATATTAGTGGCCAGATATTTAAACCCAGAAAGAGAGTAATGTGTACTACTGTGCCTTTAGTGCAGAGCTACGTTGCAGGCAAAACAAGTAATTATTTCTTTGAACTTTTAATGGTTGATAGGAAAAAAACCATACTTTTTATGTGCATGGAAAGAAGCGTATGTGAAGCTCTTCCCCTCGTACTCAGCAAAAAAAGTACTTTCTTCCAGGTTAATGTGATACACTTCATTACCAGAGCATCTGCCATACATTTTCTGCCATTGTTCCGGTGATTGCTGACTCTCCCTGAAACACAAAGAGAATAATTTAACACTTAATCTAATATTCTTATTAATCAGAATGGTATTTCTTGTCAATAGAAACTACAAATGTCTATTGAAAAGGTCCCATAGGCTAATCTGAAAGAAATATTTGAGGTCAAATCTAGGTAATATTGTAAGTACAAAGATTATTTTAATGTTTTAAAGAGCATTTTCTGCTAAGTAATAGACATAAAAGAGTATGTACTTTAATATCAGGAGAGAGATGGCTCAATTACTTTAAATTCACACCATACTAAGTAGGTCCATGGCCGTTTGAAGATGACAGGTAAAACCAGCAGCATGCTTATTCTATTCATAAAGACAGTTTCTCCACATGCTTTGTGGCAGACTCTCTGGTTCGTGTCTGAATATTATTATTAACAACTTATGTAGGAAACAGTCATTTGTCTTTGGCCATTTTATCTGTAGGAGAGATTTTTCTGCATTTGCTTATCAGTGATCGTTACCCTCTGGGTATTTTTGGTTCCTGTGTCCTGTAGACTATTACAAGTACATAGCTCCTTTTCTCTAGTGCAAGAAAATAAATGACAAAGCAGATCATCCTTTACTTTGTGCAGCTGCTGCCCTTTATGCAAACAGTTTAGTGGAAATGTTCCAAACCTCAGCAACCCCAAAACTTGTAGCCCTGAAGCTCCTGGGAACTTCTTCATTAAGTTTCATGTGGAAACAAGGTTCTGCCTGCCTGAGTTTTACTGGAGATAACTGATGTATATACACACACAGATGTGCAGGTAAGTCATAAAACTGACCAGTGTGTTCTGTGTTTTGCCATCTAGAGTGAAGATCTCAAGACACTGGGACATGCTCCTTTATGCTCATTCATACATTTTCAATATCTTAACACTATTTCTATTTTTCTTCAATTTACCATGTTTCTCCACCCTCCTCAGGAAAAAAATTTTCTTTCAAGATAAAAATAAGTAAACCACTTTTGTTGCACCAGTACAAACAGTGTACTAGGTACAGAACAAGGTAATTTCAGAACATTTTCCCTTATTTCACTTTCCCCCCTAAAACAAAATGGTCACCTGTTTAATGTCTGCTTGGTTCCAGTGAGCTGTCTGAAAGCTTCCCATGGGGCTGTACTGTAAAGATCACATTAACTTCAAGTCAGAAAGGTTATTTTCTTCCAATATTTTGTGTCATCAAACAAACCCTAATAGAGTTGTATTACTATTTTAGATAGTCAGAAAACAGTTAAATATAAATGTTAAGATTAATAACTAAGACCAATAATGAGATTATAAGTAAGATTCAAAGTAGAATTTTGGTGTCTTACAGACTAAAGTTTTGAATTCCATGAACAGCTGAGAAGACAACGGGATTATTTACACCTCCTTCACTGGTATTTAAAACTTGAGTCCCACATAAGGTTTAATGCAGGTGTTAATAGCAAACACGATAAGAAAAGGATAATTAAACAGGAACTAATGTAAAGGAAAGCAGTTCACTATTAACACTGGAAGTTTATTGAACAAATTATTTTCATGATTTTCTATGTTGTGTAGATATAATTTGGTGTTTGATTTATAAATATAGGTATAGTAAATTTTTTTTTGTAGTTTAAATAATCTGCTTTCACTTAATCTTTTTACTTAGCCAAACTCAAATGCTCATCTGACTTCATCCTTCATATGCATAAATAAAGGTAATTTAACCTATTTTAACAATTAGGAGTTAATTTACCTCTTGTTCAACAACAAAAACCATCTAGAAAAGCCAAAAAAAACCCCTTCTGAACTATAAATTAGTCAAACCCAAAGCAGTTTTATGTCTGCAGTTCAAGGACAAATGCCCTTATTTTGGAATCTGTCTGAGAATAAATGCTCTGAAGGGTGCTGACTACAGTAGACAAATAATAACCTGATATTTTCAATTTTTCAGTCTTTCTGTATAAATACAGAGGAGTATTCTTACAGAAATATACACTGTACATTCTTACAGACACACACTACTTTAGTCCTTCATTCAAAGTAATGCTACAACTATTTGTGCAAAAACTTTTCTTTTTTTGCTCCTAGTATACAATGACCAGACTAGAAAACAGTTACTTTTATTATGTGTGTTACATCTATTAATTCTGATTGCCAAAGAAATCTTAAGCACTTTGAATTCTGCGACAGTTACTTTGCATCGTAGTTGGGAATCTGTAAATGATCAATATGACTGTGTTAAGAAATGAAATGCTGAAGTTCCTAAGTACAGCAGAAAACATTTCCCTTTTGTGTGCTTGGTTTTGTGCTGATGGAAAATTCTCTGACTGCTGTTAGGAACACTGCTCTTCTCTTATGTGCATGTGATATGAAATAACTGGAAAAGGCTCTGTATTCTGTGCATGTCACAGAATGAAAGTTAGGCAGATGAAAAATGTGTCAAAAACGTATTTCACCATGGTGCTCAGCAGGTATCAAAACAATGTTTTGTTGTGTTCTTATTAGGAGATTCTAGTGCAGACAATGCCTTTAAAATCTTGACATTTGCTGTTCTCAGTAGTAAAAGTTCTAGGAAGAATTTCTGTTTTCCCCATTCTGGGCAAAGGGGAATACTAGAAATGTCATATAGAAGGTTAAATAACTCTGCTTATAAATATATATATACTGGCTTCCTGGTTACTTGAAGAAAATGTTAGCATTTT
>WEIT01035426.1:2484-14480 GCA_013389985.1 Dryoscopus gambensis
GAGAGAGAGAGGGAGAGAGAGGAGGGAACAAAACAAACACAAAAGAGCAAGAAACAGCAGAGGGGACACCAAGGCCAAAGGAGGACGAGATGCTCCACAGCAGAGCACATAAACCCAAAAGGACTATAGTTCATGAAAGACCCATGCCAGAGCAGAGGAAAAGAGTGAGAAAGAAGGAGCAGCTCAGAGAAACTGCTATATTGTGACCACAACCCCTCCATGACACTCACTGTTAGAATTAAAGAACTAAGGGTCAACTGTGGTGAAAACAAGNTCCCAATACCTTAATCAGTATTCAAGTATTTATAACAATTGACAATAGATCAAGGTGTATTTCCCAAAGTTGAACCTGTTTTACCTGTGTTAGTAACTGGTAAGTGACTTCTCTTTATTAGTCCAACAATTCTTGCTCTCTCATCTTCCCCCCCATATCACTGAGTGGGGGGACTGAGCAAGTAGCTGTGTGGATATCTGACTGTGAGCCAAGGCAATGCATTATCCATCAAAATGACAAAATTCAATTTTGCCTATGTTCTGTAGAAACCTAAGATTGGTTCAATATAATGTTCAATTACTGTATATCCCATGTGGTACCAAGGCATTTGGTGATTCAAGTCTTTCTTATAGAGGAAGTACTTTTAAATTAATACATTTTGGAAGGAGAAATTGAAAATTGTTCTTATTTCCATGCTTTTGTGGTGAGGAAGAGATGAAGATCATACCTCAGTGTGATGATTACTCTGGGAGCGATGGGGTTATTCAAGAATAGACCACATTATTACTCGGTTTGGAATATGAGACAAACTACTCTGTGCTAACAAAGGCACATCACAAAAAATAGTACTTTCACATAAAACACAGGAGAAAGCCATTTTCTCCCTCAAGGAAGCTACAGAAAGCAAACCTAAGGAGTGAATATCTCCCTACAATATCTAAAACAGTCTTCAGCATACCTCCAGGGGACTGGAATATATTGAGAATCATGACAGTACCATTTCAAATTCAACTGCACTGTGTGATAAATGCCAAGATTTTAATGGTGTATGCCAGTGAAAGTCTCATACTGGCTTATTTATAATTAAATTTTATCAGTGAAGAAAATGTGAAAATTGCAAGATCGCCAGCAAGGAGCTGTATACAGTTATTTTCCTTGCCAAGTAAAACACTAATATTAGATTATCTCCATCTCTAGTGTTATATAGATGTTTTACATTTAAATATTACACTGTATCTGAGCCCAAGAACATGGAGATATCAAACTGTTTCTGTTGAAAAACTTGTTCCCTAGATCAGTCAAATATTTAGGTTTAGATTGAAAACAGCATTGAAATGCCTTCTTCTTCTTCATCCTATAGTAAGTCAGTGATGAGTATTAAAAATGTGATCTCAGAAGTCCGTATCACCCAGTCTCAAGAGGTTGAGAGTGTCTTACATAGTGTTAATCTGATGAGTTTTTATCTGAGAAACACTCAATTGCCTCCAGCCCTGTTCAGTTCTTTCTTTCTTCTAAAAGTAGAAGCCGATCTGCTGACTTGTACTATTGGATTTTTTGATGTGGGCAGCTTTTCTCAGTAAACTTCCCTGTGTCTACCAGCGCATTTTACACAAGCTACTAAAAACCCATCAGATGGAAATGATTCACAGTCTTTACTGATTAGGTCATATTTGAGCCAGTGACCTAGAGCTGAAAAGTAATGACAGCTTAAATTGCTTTCTATCCTACTGCAAACGACCATATGCTGAAATACAGTTGAAAGACGCAATTTAGCATACTTCAGTTTTAGAAGAGTTATCTGTTGCAGCTTTAATTCCAGTCAGAGTAAAACCTTTGACAGTTCACTAACCAACCAAATATAGTTATGGGGAACTGGGAATGCAGCCATTTACATGCAAAGATCAACAATGATTTTGTGGGGGTTTTCAACAGCTGCAGAGTTTTGTTGGCATACCAAATGCTTCTTTTCATCTTCACTAAGTTTGTTGATGTTAAGAACCAGAGAAAGAAAAATCTGTGAAAGAATTACAAGATATGTTGTTGCAGTTGCAGCACTCTTAGTACAATCAAGTGTGCTTTGTGTGTTTTGAAGTATTCTCAAATCAGGATTTTATAGATTTTGGTTTTGTTTGGCTGGCTCTTTCACATACTGAAATAGTTGATAAGTGGAAACAAATATTATTATCCAAATGATCATAATTCTTGGTAACAGTGGCTTTCTAGATAGCATCCATTGTAAATTAAAGTAGAAGGTGATGTGATTACATTAATAAACAGTAGGAAACCATTATAGCACTTTCCATAGTCCAGAAAGAGACTTCCTGGGTCTCATGTATGATACTCGCTAGATAAAAAGCCAATAGAGCTGCAAAGAAAGAACTAGTTTTCTACCCTTCATTTATAGCACGCATTCAAATCTGATTTGCATTCAAGACAGCATATGAATATTCCCTTATACTTACTTCCAAGTGGATTAAGGGAAAGTAAATTTGGTTCAGTTTTATGCAGACCTGAATATAAAGCACAGCTGTGCTTGACACCCCATTGTTCTCCTACTTAAAATATTCTTATGGTGTTTGTTCAAGGGACTTTTTTATGCCAGCTGCAGTTTTCACATTATTTCTAGTAAGAATTAAGGGGAAAAAAAAAGAAACCACACAGAACAACAAAAACCAAGTTTTAGCTCTGCAGCACTGTATTCTGTGAATACTAAATGAAAATCTTGTTGCTGCCTCTCTTCACATTTTAGCATTGGTAACTCCGTTTTCTCTAACAAAGCAGACCACAAACAGTACTCCAGTCTAAGGAGTCCCACAGTAAAGACTACACAGACTCCAAGTTTATAAGCTTTGTAGACATTATCAACATCATCCACATACAGACAAAAGAAAGAATTGAAAGATGCTATGGCACTGTGTTGTTTTGGTTGCCATTTGTTGTTGTTTTCCCCTGTTAACACGGCGCAGATTCTGGTTTACAGCCTGTCAAGGTCACCCTAAAAAGTTGTTCCACCCTAGAGCATATTGACTGCTCTCCTCTGTTGGGTATAACCTGTGAAGTCACTGACATGTTAGACTGACCAGCCTAAATTTCCCAAGATTATCGTTGCTTAGGCGTGACAGTCAATAGCAGACACCTCTAATCATCAGTCTCTCCCTGGTAACAGAGAGCTGTCGCGACACGTGCTCATGGAAGTGCCGCAACCTTTGTGAAGGCGTCCCCGGATAGTGGGCTGCTCCGGTAGGGCCACTGCGCCCCAGCTGGCGAGCTCGGATGTGCCAGTAACTCCCGGCCTTTCCCCTTGTTGGGCATCTCACGAAGGGTTGCGCTGCCAGAAGGAGTAGCCCAAAAGGGGTCAGGCTCCCATAGGAGTGAAAGGAGGTATCATCCATCTCAGCCACCGAAGCAGGTGGCACTCACACACTCACAGGCGGACAATAAAAGAGCTGGGAAGGGTCCTCCCATGGTGTTCCAAGAGAGGGTTTATTGCAACCTCACCCTGAAGAGCACCAGAGGCAAGCGACAAAAGCAGAAGAGAGGGTTCAGGGTTTATATATGGAATCTAGGGCGTGGGCAGAGCATTAGGACCAATGGTTCATGGGTATTGGGGGGGGAGTACAGAGGCGGGACTAGGGCAAGAGAGCCAATAGGGATACTGTGAGGGAGGGACTAAGGTTCAAGGGCCAATGGGGAAGCAAGGAAGGGAGAACATTCTAGGATACATACATATAAGGGATAAAGGGGGAGGGAGGAACACAAATCAATCAAGGGAACAGAACTGGGAGATATTAGCATAATGTGTCCTAGGAGAAGCTCGTCACTCAGGCCTGGGGGAGGATTTCTTGCCACAGCCCCTTAGTGGGTTTGGTCAGCGCAACAGAGAGTGATCTTACAATGATATCAAGCCAGCTCCCCTTTCAATATATTTGTTCTTGCTGCATGGGAAGACATATTTCCAACTTGTTTGCGTACTCCCTATTCAACCCTCTTCTACTGTGGACAGTACTTCACAAGCCCACACTGCACTGCTGAGCTCAGCAACATGGAAGACATGAGGGCATAAAGCAATAAGCCTTGAGAGCAATGGTCTGTTCAATGCCCTTCATGCCACTGAGCAGCGTGACCATATTTTCTTAGGCTTCCATTTGATGATGTATTCACAGCAGCCCTCAACCCTCTCTAAGTCATGATCTCTCCTTGTATTAGTTGTTGACACTGGGAATGAAGCCACCAGATTACAGCAGAGCTGGCTGCACCAAGATGCCCTGGTAGGACCCAGTCATCCTGCTCATTCAGCAGCAGACGGGGTCTGCCAAGTCCCTGCACAAGCTCTGGAAAGTTTAACAGTACGCAAAGATGTGGCCATTCTCGTGACCATGTTCATGAGTCCATGCTGCATCATAACTGACCAAGGATACATTTGAGTTCTGCATGTAAAAATTAGGCACCTTGTGTTGAGTTTGCATGGCCAGGTTTTTGGTAGCAGGTGGGCTATGGGGGTGGCTTCTGTGACAAGCTGCCAGAAGCTTCCCCCATGTCCGCCAGAGCCAATGCCAGGCAGCTCTGGGATCTGCTGCTGGCCAAGGCCAAGCCATAAAGGAATGATACTAACACTTCTGTGATAACATATTTAAGAAGGAAAAAAGTTATTGTAGAGTTGTAATTGCAGACAGCGAAAAGCAGGGTGAGAATATGTAAGACGAACAACTCTGCAGATGCCAAGGACAGTGGACAGGGAGGGGCAGGAGGTGCTCCAGGTGCCGGAGTTGAGATTCCCCTGCAGCCTGTGGTGCAGCCCATGGTGAAGCAGCTGCAGCTCATGGAGGACCACGGGGATGGAGAGATCCACCTGCAGCCCATGGAGGAGATCCAGGCAGGAGCAGGTGGAGCCTATGAACCCATGGGAAACCCACACTGCAGCAAGATCCTGTCAGAGACCTGTAGACCTATGGAGAAAGGAGCCCACACTGGAGCAGGTTTCCTGGTAGGTCTTTCCTGGTCTCCCTGTGGGGGACCCACACTGGAGCAGGCTGTGCCTGAAGAATTTCACCTCATGAAAAAGTGGCCCAAATTGCAGCAGTTCATGAAGAACTGTTGCTTTGGGATGGACTCATATTAGAGAAATTTGTGGGGGGCTGTCTCCTGTGGGAGGGAACCACAAACTGAAGCAGAGGAAGGACTCTCCTCCCTGTGCAACAGCAGGAACAAGATTTGATGAACTGACCACAACCCCCATTCCCATTTCTGTGTGCTGCTGGCAGGGAGGAGTTAGAGCTGGGAAGGCGGGAGGGGTAGAGGGAAGGTGGTTGTAAGATTTATTTTACTTCTCATTAACCTGCTCTGATTTTATTGGTAGTAAATTCAATTAATATCCCCAAGCTGAGTCTGTGGTGCCCATGATGCTATTCGGTGAGTGATCTCTCCTGGTCTTTAGCTCAGCTCATGAACTTTTTGTTATATTTTCTCTCCCCTGTCCTCTTGTGGAGGGCAGTGGTAAAGTGGCTTTTATGGTTCCTGGTGACCATCCAGGCTCAACCCACTACAAACTTAAATGAAGTTGCCATAGGCAGATCACTGACTAGTTAAACTGGGTGAATCTAGGAGAAAAGGACAGAAGACAGGTACTCAAAGTGCAGAGAGTCACCCTAACAACAGGATTTTGTTCTCTGAGGAACAGGAGTATAAACTTGACTGTAACAGATGATGGTGCACTTGGAGACAAGAGTCTCATATACTAAGCTTGTGAATGCTATCATTGTGTCCATACAATGTCCCCTGTGATCCCCAAATGCCTGAAAGATCAGGAATTTGTATCCTGTCTAAATGCAATACTTTTAAATGCTGGTGTTGGGCACGATACAGCATGAGCTCTCTTCCCTCAGATTTCCTTAAAAAAAGGTAGAATGCAAAACACCCTTCACTTTCTCTTCTGTTGCCTAACTATGAAGTCGTGAATCCTACTACCCTAGGTTTCACGCTGAAGCTTCCCAGGCACCCAATATTCCTCTTCAGCACAGGCCTGGAAGTGCCTTTGTCTTAGCCAACCACTGCATCACGATGCTTCTACTGTCACATGCTTTCACACCTAAGTGAATTCTAGAAATGAGACATCTTCTCCGTAATTTTTGTGTTTCACAGGCATGCTCTGAATCATAGAATCACAGAATGGTTTGGGTTGAAAAGGACCTTAAATGCCATCTGGTTCCCGACCCCCTGCCATGGGTAGGGGTGCCACCCACTAGATTAATCTGCCTAGGACCACACTCAACCTGACCTTGGTTGGTTGAATGCAACCAGTCAGCATTGGTAACACACAAAACAGATCTGTCTTCAAAGTTCTGCTTGCTCAAGACAGATCCTCCTTCCCATGCAGCAATATCACTACACTGGTACAAAGCAGTGCTTGATAAAGGCAAAACTGAGAAGTATAAGCAGTGACAGTTAGACATAGTAGTAACATCTCATGCAGCCATATTATCACACCAAAAGGTTTAAAAGAGACTTAATAGTCTGTATCAGTAAGTACAGAGAACCAATATCATTAGTTTTGGACAAATACTGCACAAACGTTATCAATAAAAGCAGTATCTTCAACAAAAACACGTGCATTTAATAAAAGCCTTCTCCTGTTCTCCCTGTCCTACTTCCACTGCCATCAGTGGAAAATCTTAGTCTTTCCTCTGTATTTCTCTGAATGGTAGCTAATCAGAGAACATCCCTGAAACGGAGCATTCAGTTTGACAGTCTTACTTATGAATATGTTTCTCAGATGCAGAAACCCCACAGAGACTTGTATTTCAGTATGAGTCATATTTCATCACAGTATGTTAATTTAGTTACTTGTTTCCATTGAGGAATTGTCTTAAAGTACACGTCAGTGGAAGCCTTATTGTTTCCAAAAGAATATTATGTCATCTTAATGTAGTTTAGATCCAGTGCCTGCAGCTGCCTTCTGTTTAAGACTTGTTTCATTTAAGTTTATAACATTCTGAGAGACTTAATTCCCATTCATAGCTGCTTGGATCTAGGTCTTTAGTTTTATTATTGATGTGATGCAGCATGAGTTATCCCTCTAAAAGCTGTTCTCAGCTGAATGGTTAAGCAAAACATCAATCCGGCCCCAGGGCTCAAAGCTAATCTTTCAGCTCATTACATTTTAAAGATTGCAAGCAGTCAGAAGGCCTGGAATTTATGTAACTTGGGTTATATACAGTAAAAGCATGTAAAAGTTATATAACTTAATGTGCATATCATATGTTGAAAAATAATAGGTATATCAGACACAGGAACATAGCAAAAATATCTCAGAGGAGTACTTAAGGTTATCCTTTGACTAAACACATACAAAGAGCAATGTATTTTCACATATAATTAATTCTCTCACAATTTCAAAATGAAATGCATATTTTTCCACTATTTAACTTTTATAATAGCATTCTCATGAGTACTTTAATAATACTCTTAAATCTTTCTAAGTTTAAATTGAGTTTATGAACAGGCTAATTAATTTTACTGTCCTCATTATGGGAGCATCAAAGTTCCTATTTACCTGCGCCGTTAATAGCTTGTCTGTAGAAGAGTATTACAATTCATACCAAGATTTTATCATAGAAATATCTAAGGAAGTACACAGATTTGTAAGTAGAAAGGGAAAAATTATGCCAACTGAAAAACAAGATCAAGAATCACATTTCCATACCTTTGTTTTTACCTCTTAGGATAGATTGTAAGGTATGAACTCAGTGGATAGAATTGCCCTATCAAAATAATATACACTTTCAGTATTTTATTAAGAATAGGTATCTTTTCTTTAAGGTACAAGATGGATAAAAAAATGTCTGTGTAGTTCTCAAGGCTATTATTATGGAGGCCAAGTGAGAAGTTCCTAGGCATTCTTTCAGACCTTAAAATCTAGAAATCGCAGTCTGACAACCTCAATGCTTAAAAAAAGTATGGAATTTTAAAAAGCACTTTTTTTTTCTTCTTCATCTTTCTTTTCAGCTGTGTCATTTTATAAATCATCTCCTGTCAGGCTGTGGTGTGATACTGTTGCCTTTTTCTACCAAACAGTCTACTTGATGCACCAGATGCTGCCAGTTGCTGGACTACATGAAGCACTACTTTCAGGAGCCGCAAGAGCTGGCACACACCTCAGAGGCAGCACAGCACTGTTGTTTCTCCTGTGCTGAGCATGCACTTGGCTTGGGATAGCTCATGTCCCAGCAAACAGGCCATCACACTCATACCTGGACTGCTTCATGCCGCCTGAGTCTCAAGCACAGGGGGAAAAGCAGTGGGAGACGGGGAAACACAGTATGAGGTGCATGAGATGGATGAAGGAATCATTTTATATTTACTCAAGTAAATACAGTTCCTCACTTTTATTTTTTTTCATTTTTCAGATGACACTAATACAGTCATTCCACTGAACTCTGAGTTCTTAACAAGGGCTAAATTAAGACTGCTAACCCTCCAGGATGCCTACTTCCTCAGTGGAAAATAAAAGGCTTCTACAGAGAGCGGTTCAATGCAGCTAAAATCTGAATCAGTTCCCAAGATTCTGCCACTATATTAAGATCTATTACCAAGCCTCTTCTTCTGGAATAGGAAGTTTTCTGCTTCAGTGAGACCACTCCCAATAATAATCAGTGTAGGATTTAGTAGTGGATGTTATGGCTATCAAGACTTCCAGACTTTTTCTGGCTGTTTGTCATTATGTTCACCTATTCACAAGCAGAAAGCACAGAATTCAAAAAGGTTTCATTTACTATATGGTTCTCACAGAATCCTTTATTCCCTGGGTAGCCATCAACAAAAGGCATCTTAGTTTTTAAGTGTTTATCAACTGATCTGCCCACTGAAGTCAGTCTCATGGAAAACAGATCTCCACCTCCTACTTACATTAGAATCAGTTTCAGAGGGATTAGAAGCAGTTCTTTAATCATTTAGCTCTTTTTAGATACCTGGGGAGGAGAAGAGTTTTGGACTTACGACCTGATTCTATTCCCATTGAAGTTAATGGGAGATTTGCCATTAATTTCCAGAGGAAGAGGATGAGGCCCCAATCTTTTCAGAAAATGATGCAGTACTACTTAATGGATCGTGCAGACCTCCTCAGTTGAAAATACCTTTGTGGTTCCAAGTTTCCATCTACCTTTCCTGGATAAACATGGACATTTCGTTCTGTCTTTCAAATTGTTTCCAACTAACATTTGCAACACAGTCATATTCCCTTTTTGTCTTCTGTTAAAAAAAGAAATACTTAGCATGTTCCATGATATTAGGAAATGCCAAGGAATCATTCCAGCAAGTAAAATTTCATACATCTATCTGGCTAGGAAGAATAAATAATGGCCTTTTCCCCATGCCAGCAACTATAAAACGTTCGTATTTCCACAGGCACAAGCTTAATGGCCATCTGAGATGTCTGATTCATTTATGATTTAAGCACTGTTTATAGGAGTTGACCAAAGAATTTACTTGATATCACTGAGGAATGCAAAACATTTGAGTAAATTATACAGTGCAGATATCCACATGCAACTCACCATGAGTGTAAAAGAAAGCATAATTACACTGAAAAAGTAAACCTTTGCATGCACACCCACTTCTATGCAGTCGTGCAGTCCATCACATCCCAACAATTCTGCAGTTTTTCAGTTAGCATATTACATATATATATCACGCTTGAAGTCTGAATCTAACTTATGTCTCCTGTTGTTATTACTCCCTTTGCATTGCTCTCTGTGTGTTGTGCCTATCTTTACCATATGATTGTTGCTAAGCACAGACCTCATCTTATGCCAGAACTGTTGTTTTCATGAGCAGCACTAGTCGCTTTCCCAAAATACACTTCTAGAACCATTGGAGATTAGTTGCTTGTCTGGCAGGTGCTGCTGCAGAAGGGTGTGGAGCTGCTACATATTTGTCAAACTTTAGCAGACAGCACTAAATACTCCATCTATGCACAGGAAACAATGGCCAGAAATTTATGTTTCTATGCTAAACTGGACTTTTAAGTTCCTCCATAGGGCCTCACTCCAGTCAGCACACATACCTCCAAAGACAGCTTAATTCCATCTGCTGTAAACAGTTATCAGTAGATGCAATGAATGAATGAAGTGCCCATCTCACTCCAATGCCTCCAGTTACATTTAAATTAATAAAGTAATTAAAGCCAGTGTATGTGTTCATAGTCTGGCATGCAGTTGTCCTCACTGTCTAACTTTTAGCATGATCCCTGGTGTAGTTTTGACCTGGGTCAGCCAGAACTCTCCAAAACAAAGTCTGGGTGTATTTCAGGAGCTAGTCAGGGACGCTTCCCAGTACTGACAAAAAAAAGTGCCTGTCTCAATTTATGTACTGGAATAGATGTAGTTTACATAACCAGCTTAGATTATGTATTTATAATTGCACCATGGCTCTAGATTAGGTGAGATGAATCGCATCCAGTATGACTGAAACGTTCCTAGCTGGCCAGTGACTGCAGACATTCTGTTAAGGACAAGAACTTTGCTCCTGCATTTCCAGATAGAGTCAAGGGTAACTACTTCAAAATCTTGTCTGACACTAAAATGACTATTAATAACATTTTTCAGTCTTACTTGGAATTGGCCCCATTTCACCAACTGCTATACAAACAAGACCTAATAGAAAACATCTCAAATACACTGGATGAAACAAAGAACATGAAGAGGTAAGAGGAAGAAGTTTGATCAGCAGCAGTGTGGTCATTTCAGTTAAGCAGTGTACCTTATATAGAATAGTGTGGGTTTGAAGGGACCGTTAAGATTATCTAGTCAATCACCTGGCCTAGTGGTGGGCAGGGACACCTTCCACTAGACCAATTTGCTCAAACCTCCACCCAGCTTGACCTCGAACCCTTCCAGGGATGGGCCATCCACAGTTTCTCTGGGACACCTGTTCCAGCGTCTCACCACCTTCACAGTAAAAATTTTCTTCCTTATCTCCAATCTAAATTTTCTCTCTTTCAATTTAAAACCCTTCCCTTTTGTCCTGGCCTCAATATAAAGTCTCTCTTCATCTTCCTTTTAAGCTGTCTTTAATATTAAGAGGTCATAATAATGTCTCCACGGAACCTTCTCTTCTCCAGACTGAACAATCCCAGCTCTCTCAGCCTTTCCTCATAGGAGAGGTACTCCAGCCCTCTGACCATTTTCCTTACCCTCCTCTGTGCCCACTCTAAGAGGTTCATGTCTTTCTTGTACTGGGGATCACATTTTGACATCTTTGTCTCTGCATTCTTTCATGATGTCCAGTACTGATATGCAATTTCACCCTCTAACAGATATGCCATGATACATACCAGACATAGTACCATGATGCATAAACAGCCGTGCTGTAATTAAGACATTTTCTTGATGACTTCAGACAGTCACTGGAATTTAGGCAGGAAGAATGAAGCCTTCTGTGATGAAAGGAAAACTTTCATGTTCATTCTTACACTAAGCAGTGTCATGCAATATGACAGACAGGATATAAAAGCAATCTAAGCAATGTGTTTTCCTTTACAGTCTCTCACACTAGCCTAAAGTATATGATTTCCTCCATGGTGACTTCTCAAAGTCATTAGGCAATCTGGATGTAATTCATTTTACTTGTATTTTGCAGGGTTGTATTCCCCCCTGTTACTGCTTTGCCATAAAGGGACTGCATAAAGAGCATCCCAGAACACAGGAAGACTTCAGAAGGAAAATGTTTCAAAGCAGTAAGCTGGCTGCTTAATATGGCCTATTATGTGGAACACAGTCAAAAGGTGCAAACATTCTGAGTGTCTAGCCTCAGTTAAGTGGAGAGTGGGACTTGCTTCATGGTCAAATACTTAGACTCCCTGGAACAATTTGTTTGATTCCTGGAAGAGCTGACTTGGATGCTGAGATTTCCAAGGTTCCACTGCATGCTGTGGAACTCACTGTGGGAGCGGCTGCAGCCTGCTAGCCAAAAAAATTAAAACCTGAAGTCCTCTTACTTGTGGTAAACT
>WEIT01035426.1:19137-60340 GCA_013389985.1 Dryoscopus gambensis
GATGTGGGAGATGTGGAGAATGATTGTATGCACTGGCCAACCCCTGAGGCCTTCTTTTAGACCTCTTTGCAACCAGCCATTTCCACAAACAGGGGAAATGTCCATGAGGACATTGTGCTCACCCGAACAGAGGTCTTTGGATTCCCAGGCCCTCCCAGGGACACGGGAGTCCTCTTTGCCCCCTCTCTCACTCATCAGACACCCCAACAACATCTTCTGTTGCTCATGCAAGTGCAAAACAAGTTGCATTTTCTGCTTTCAATAAATATTTTCTTCATTTATAAGTATTTTGAAGGAATTTCTCTTCTGTTAATTTGCTCAGTCCTCCCTTACACCTATGCACATTTTAAATACCCAGAACATTTCAAAATACCTTAGTGAACCACCTCTTTTTACTCCTTCTGAAACTTTCCTTGTGTGGCTTCATTTGATGGCCCTGTTCTTACACAGACAAGGGAGCAGAGGTAGATGAAATTCCACCCTACAGGACTTCCCTAAGCTTGTTCAAAAGATTAGCAGCAGGTCTGGAGAATAGGTGCTCTCTTTCTGAAAAACACTTTTCAGTTTCTGTGGAAAAGTCTATCTTACCTTTTTCTAACTCATTTTTTTTCAAAGCTAGAGGAATTTTCTTTCCTGTTCCCTATTCAGAAACCTTCATTTACCAAAAGGTAGTCTCCCATCAATTAATGGCCATCAAGCTCTCTTGCTTGAAGCTGTTACTGCAGGGCAACAAATTGCCCACATCATCTTTGCCAGAATTACAGCCCTGAATTCAGCAGCTTGTTAAAGCAGTAATTGCAGCGGTTCCCAGAGTGGGTCTTGTTTTGTATCGTATCCTCCTTTATGCTTTTTCTCCAGTCACTCAGGAATAGTATCTGCCCTGGTCAGCACCAACACAAGGCCCATCAGAGCTCTTGCCCTTCATCTTGTATTGAATGCAGTGAGGGCCAGCAAAGACATTGCCTTCCCACAGCAGTTTCTATCCAAACATCTTATATTTTAGCCCTGCTGTTCACATCTCTGTGTGTTCATGTTTAAATTAAACCACTCTTCATCTTCCTTGATGGTGTCCTAGTTCAGTGTTGCTCACATCATTGTGCCATATGTGCAGTATGGATGTGTTGCTCCTAGTGTGGCAGTAAAACCCCATATGTTTCAGCCTGTGGGAAACAAAATATTATATACAGTCAACAGGCTATCTTTCCTGGAAGTTTTTCTTCAATGCATTAAAATGAATTTCCCAGTAAGATTCAATATTCACCATTCTTGACTTATTCAAGTAAATTCTGCAACCTTGTTCAAAATTTATTTATTTATTCGCTAAAAGTCAGGGGCAGTATGTGCCACCATGGTATGATATCCACATAAACAGCAACCAGTACACAAGAGGAAATGAGGAGAACATGATCTCTACAGTCAGCATATGTCTTCTGTTATTTTAAAGTGTTACCTCTTCATGCCGTCCTTCTGAAGGCATATTGTGACATACAGTGCAATCAAGTGCAAGACTATATAAATTAATTCTGCAGTTCTTTACCTCTGGAATAAAGTTTCAGGCTAATTCTTTATTATTCCAGAATCCAGCACTATGTAGTGCAGACATAGCCTAGCACTCTTCTTACAGAAAGAATATAAATAATAAGAGAACACTACATTAGGAAACTGGTTGACTTACACAATAAGTTGACTGAGCTCTGCTCAGGTCACTTCATGATGAATTACCTTTTTAAGAAGTGGTCTGCTTAAATAACAGTTTAGGAATTGCAGATATCCAGTTTTATTCCAGGGCAAGACCTTGACTGCAGAGAGATTTTACAATAATGTTGTCATTCCAGTGTCTCTAGAATAACTAGTATTTCTTATATGCCCTGGGAGGACCCAAGCTAATATAAATTATTTAAATAATATGCAAAAGAATATTTGAGAATTTAAACTGTGACATCAGTGTTGTCAGTAGAACCATGTCATATTTGTTTTGCAAGAGTGTTCTTGATTTACAGATTTTAGAGGGTACAATAGAATATTGTTATTAAAATTGCTACAGTCAGGTGCTTTTTCAAGGTGCCTGCTAGCTGCTTGGAGATACCAATGTCTATTGCAATCTTTGGATCAACCAAGTTTCTCTCTTCTCCTTTGATGTGGTCCTCTTTGCTTTTTTCCTAGCATTGATCAAATATCTAAACTCAGTCCAAGTCATCAAAAACATTCAAACAAAGCCAAAAAGAGAAACAATTATCTCAGGCTTGTGTCTTGTAAACACTAGTGTAATACAATCTTAATGGAAACCACCACTTCTTTTAGCACATCACTTCTAAACATTAATAACTCATAGATGATAGAATAACCATACCAAGTCCAATTTAACAGCCAAGCTATTTGACAACCAGAGACGATAAACATATATTTAGACTCCAAACTGGTCAAATTCACAAGACAAGCCTATTGTCTTTCCAGTTAGAAAACAGGTCCTGGCATAGTTTAGTTTGCATCTCTGAAATACTCTTTAATTTACCTCTGAGCCACTTGGAAATTCTGATACACAGTGATAAAAAGATAATACAGTGCAAGACAGGATGTGTGAGTGTCTGTTTAAATACATCCATCATCCCCATTAAGGGGAAGAAAGGGAAAGGAATAAGATAGCAGCACAGTTCTGGGGAGAACGTCGCTGAAGGGACAGCAAAAGGAGCACTAGCACAGAATGACGTGAGAGCGACCTCCATCTTTTATGCAGTTTCTTACAGCTCAAAAGGCCTCTGTGGCTCTCACAACCTCTCTTTAGGGACATCAGGCAATATTTGTTCCAAGCACTTTGTGAGAAGGAAAGGAAGAATGGCTATTGAAAATAGCTGCATAGAAAGTAAGGTAACCTCTCCATGACACCTAGGTTTTCCACCAGAAATTATGGTAAGAGAAAGGCTGAATTTCAAAACATAGTTTCGTTTGGCTCAGTCTGATGAATTGATGCATAGTTGTAGGCTGGGGACGTGGTTGGTTTTTACGTTTCAAATCACTGAAAATACAGTGCAGACATATTTGTCATGTTTTGTTTTTGCTATCAGTGATCAAAAAATCAGCTAATGATGCAGCACATTCTGGAGTTCTTTGGTACTTAGCAAGTGCAGAACTAGTGAACTGTCACAGCAAAAGCACTACATTGTCAAAGCAGGTCTGGTTGGGCTGGTGAGCTCTGAGATCACTGTTTTGCAGTTAATGCAAGGGCCTGTTCTCTTTGGAGCATAAGGCCAAATGGAGACCATGTGATCCTGCCTTGGCAGGGCCTCTGGCCCAGATTCTGGAATCTGCTTGCATATTAGATAATTCTCCAATGCCAAAGAAGGCATTTAAATCTTCAGTTTGAAATATGCATATCTATCCTTTACTTCTACCAAAATCCTTGGTATTCATCCCTTTTTGATCTAGTCCCTTGGGTAGAAGACCTCCTTAGGCTAACAGGAACATGAGGGGAGGAGCAAGTGAGAACATACTCACATGCCTGCACACAGCCTTCGAAAGGCACATTAACAGAAAACAGCATTTCAAGTTGCATGATAATACAGTACATTAAAATGCACTCCTAATACATTATTTGTTGTGTGATTGAGTAGAAACAGCATATGCAAATTGATTCTAAGCATGCGATGTAATTCCCATGTATATGAGCTGTGCAAATGGGAATTCAAGTTTTGTTATGAGCACTGACTGAGACATGATCTTTGGTTGTTTCATTTTCTCTAACTCTGAGTCATCAGTCTCACTGTCTGATAATGAATTTGAATGTGAGTCTGTATAATACCTTCTCATTCTCCATCACATACCCTCCTGTCATCATGTCATTTCTAGGGAAATACGGTTGGAATCACATCCCACAGTGATGAGGTGAGAGATTGCTTTATCTGGAGGACGAGGAAATGCTTTTCACCTTAGTAACCTAAAAATTGATGCTTTTGAGAACTTTCCACATTACATGGGTTTGGGAGCATTGTGTCGTTTGCCTGGTTTTTGTCTTCATGGCAACTGAGAACATGCCCATAAGGCTCCAAGAGGGCAACATGACATAAGCGAGTGAAGTGACATTGGATGGTAGGCAGCCATGAAAAGCAAATGCAAAACGAATCATCCATTTGCAGGACAATGGTGTTTACTGATGCAATTTTCAGCATGATTTTTAAAAATTATGGTGGCTTAGAGGGGTCTCATTCCCCACCCCTCTCATTACTCTATTTTTTTCCCTCACACATTCTTTCAAGTGGCTTTATGAAGTTATAAGGATAGAGACAATGTCTAGTGTGGATTCAGCTGTGGGGGATGTATGGCATATTTGTTACTAGAGAAAGAATATTGCAGGTGGGATGACAGATATACAGACAGACTGCCTTTTCCTTGGAATAATCCTGAATCTTCTGAAAAGAGAAAAGGATTCTCCAGTAACAAATCCAGGATGTATTTCCAAGTTGTGAGTTCTAGGCTTGAGAAGCCATGGGAGGATAATAAAAACTGCATGGACTGAAGCAGATTACTGAGTGACAGCTCTCTTCCTGCCTATATGCATCACAAGAAATTTCCCTTGAGAGCAGCCTAACCCACAACTAATCCCACACAGCCTAATCAGGCCACCAGCACAGTTTACATTTCTCATGGGATGTGGTGCTTGCGAGACAAGGAAAGCTGGCAACCTCAAAAGGAGAAAGCTGCTAGCACCAGAGCATGCCGTGCAGAGCCAGGGCACAGCTTCCCGTCGCCAGTCACAGGCACAAACCACTCCTACCTCCTAACCACGAGTGCATCTCTGGCAGCCACCTGCACACAGTAGAGAAGACAGTTTCCTCCATTCCATCTGCCTCTGACACACGACAGTGAACACAGATATCTGTGTGAACATGGAGCAGCCCTGACCTGACAGATGGGGAAAGTCCATGCAGGGTATGCTGATATCTTCTCTGGAGTTCAGGATCCTCAGTTAACTGCCAGTTCAGGAGCTGACAGGCTTATCCATGGTCTCCTATGACCCTATCCAATTTCACAGAGCAACCTTAGCACCTAGGCAGTGAACAGTCCAGGCTTCAGCCTCCCTCAGCCAGAGGTCCAGCTGTTTTTACCTGCTCCTCAGATCATCACTGGACCAGTTAAGGACACTCTACTCCTCCTGAAGGAACTTTGCTACATGACACTGGAGTTTAGTGATTGTAACACTTACCCAGGTTAGAGGAAAATCTAGCTATGGTATCTACTCATGAATTATTTGTGTACTGCATCATGGATGGAAACTTTAGGCACAAAGACCAGGATCCAGCCTCTTCATTCCACTGTCTTAATCGCTAGCACAGCTGATGACGTACCTTCTACTCTTATTTGCTCATTCTCATGGCTTTTGCATTTTTTCAGTGCAGGCTGAGGCAGGATGTACAATGGGAGTGATTCCTTGAGGAAGGGGCAGGATAGACAGACAGAAAGAGGGATGAAGTATGAATAAGATCAGGGAAAGGCCGGAGGCAAAAGCAGGGATTGGAAAAGAGAAGGAAGACTCCTGAGGAGAATACTGTTGATCAGGAGTTGGAAACAGGTTTCAAAGATCACATGAAGGCTGAAGGGCAAAAAGTGACAGTCGCAGGAAAGGAGGAATGTGATCTACCACAGGACCTAGGGTACAAAAATTTAATAAGCAGAACCCAGAGAGAAGGTATGAGAACAGAAGGTAATGGGGATGGTAGAGCAGTAGCACACCCTTCTTTCAAGAACTTGGTAATTAATCTTTCTCTGTTTTTCCTTTCTAACAAATGGAGACACGCTGACGAAAGTGTATGTCTCCATCGCCCTCTAGTGCCAGGTCCCCTCTGGAGATGTGTGGCAGCTGGGAGCCCTTTGGCCACACTAGAAAGCCGGTCTGAAGAGCACAAGCGCCTTGAAAACCTGCGTAAAGAGATCAAGAGCAGGAAACTGGGAGAGCTTTTCTCCCCTGTCATTAGAAATAAACACAGTAAATTGCATCCAAAAGTCTAAGTAAAAGATAATTGAGCTGAAAGTGCCGTGCACATGACCACTTAACCAAGAAATGTCAACAAGTAATTGTCCTTCAGTGTTGCTGACCTTGCTTGACTTTGTACTTGCTAATATTCATATTCATTTAGCATTAGTTGCTTAGACACTGAACAAGATGTATATGAGAGCTGGACTCAAATAACAAGAAAAAACTTTCCCACTTTGTTTATTCATTTATTTATATTGGATGTGCAAGTTTATTCTTCTGGGCTTAAAGGCCAAATGAAGAAATAGGAGCATGGATACTGGGCAGCGAAAGGAAGGATTTATAGACTGTTTAAAATCCTTTTGATCTTCATTTGTCCATGCTTTATTGATTTGTTTTTTCATTATTTAGTTTTACTTGTACAAACTTGGTGCTGACGGGCAGAATACTGTGCATTCATGTAAACTAATGTTTATGCATTTCAGGTAGTGATGTGGAAACTTTAAGGAAGGTCTTCTCTATATGGGATTTATTTCAACGGGTGGAAATTCCTGCTATTAAACCTGTTGCTGAGGTTTGGGTTTAGTCTAATTTAGTCAAAACTCTGCTAAATCACATTAATTCTCAAAATGCCTTTAAAACTTGTAGCACAACCTGTTCCGTAAAGCTGCCTCCTCTCACCCAGTTGTCCTACTCTGATCGTTTAACCCAATGCAGCGTTTTTCCACTTTTGCCCTGAACCAGCTTAAATTCAGACCTGAAAGTCCTTGGCCTCCGAAGGAAGTAGTAGAATAATTTCTGCTCTTTGGAACCAAGAAGTGATCAAAAATGTGTATCAGCTAGCAGTTTTGACCTACTGCATCAGAGGGACTCATCTGAAAACAAGAAGTGTATGTGGCCACTCTGCAGGACCAGAGCTGAGACCCACTGGAGGCAGAGACACAATCCTAGAGCAGAGACAGTGGTAGAAACAGGCTTTAGTTCAGCCCCTTGACTCTAGCACTCAAAACAGGAATGAAGACATTAGTTACTCACACCCTAAAGACCTTTCAAACCTCCCTGGCTGGCCACACACTTCAGTGTTTGTTAATCGTCATTAGTGCAAAGCAAACCATGGGATTGATAGCTGAATGTACAACAGCTGTGGGTCGTTTTTAGTGCCCAGGACTTTCAGTTCCCACTGGTATGTTGCAGATTAACTAGATACTATTAATTTCTGATCCCTCCCAACTCCCCTGAGATATTGACATTCTTCATAGTTCTGAAGCCATAATCCAAGCTGAAATAAAATCATTCCTAAAGCCACTATCCATTCCTTCTTTTAATGTCACAAACAGATTATTTGAGGTGGAAAGACACCTATAATAATAATAATAACTTAATGCTCCTTTTGCATAAGAATAGCCATGTTTTTTACAAATATTAGGGGGTCATCCAAGCCTGTTACACTCAAAAAAAACCCCAAGAAAAATATTTACAGAGATCTGCCTCTTAAATCAAAAGATAGACAGGACTTAACAGTCAGAATGGATGATGCATTCTCTGAAAAATGTGCATGGTCCCAGTATGCGTTTTATAAAACTGTGTTTTACACTTTATAGAGCTTGAACCGGCCGTGCACATTTTATTAAGTGTGTGGAAACAGCTGCTCACAATTAAGTTCTTTATTCTTCAAATACCTACTACTGGGCACTGAATTGACTGCCATATGTTAATCCAAGTCACTGATCTATATCTCCATGTAGACATACTCTACAGTATTCTTAAACTGCTTCTCTTTACAATAATGTTAGTTTTCCTGCATAGTAAAAAAAATGGAAACTCAGACCTGAATTCTCTTCTCATTCACACCAACATGAATCAAGGCCATGGAGTTATGCTGATGAAAGCAGATGTAAAATAGAATGATGGTCAAATCCCTACAGCCCTTTTTAATTTTTGCAAGTCACATATCTAAAAATTAAAACAAACACCTGCCAAGCTGCTACCCGTAAAAGAGGTCAATCTTTCAGAGAGCAGCAGAACTTCTCTTTGTGACAGATATCCTTTCCCCAGGAAGGGGGAATTGTGTGTCACCACTGTTACACACAAAACATGGGAACAGGAAGAAACTGGTTGGTCAGAAAGCTGCTTTCCTTAACTCTATGTGCACCTTTTCCCTTGGCATTATTAAAATATGCAGGAATGGAATATTCTGTTACTTCTGCAGAACAAGATACGCAAAGGAAATGGTTTGGCAAGCTTGTTTCCAAGTGTAAAGGGCTCTCTTAGTTCCCAGAAGCCTTGCCAACAAAATTAAAGCTCTTCAAATAACACTCAAGTTGGTCTTTCCTTAGGACGCATTTAAATGTTCCTAAGTCTACTAAGGTACTTCCTTTCTTTAGAATTCTTTGTGTCCAAATGGCAAATAATTACCAACGATAAACATGTTCTAACAGATGCTTAAACAAAATTCAGGAAAGTAACTCCTCATGTGTTGGGAGCCTCAGACATTTGAGGCTGTCTGATTGAGCAAGATATTTGAACAGGTGTTCGGTTTGAACAAACACCCAGTTCTATTGGAGGGAAAACCAGAGTGAAAACCTGAACCCTCTATTTAGAGAGGACACGTGAGCTAACGCCCACATTAGTAAGTGAAAGTTCAGTCCCTTGTCTGCATGTTAACTGTGTCCAGCCCCAAGACAGCAGTGACATGGAACACTAGAGAAGCAGGTTTTGTGGCACGCCTTTCTTTCTGGGACATGAAATCAGCCCTCCAAGCAGCTTCTTTGGGACTTAATCTTACCAGGACAGGATAAACACAGCAAACACTGCTCAAAGGAGAGCCGGTTCCCAAGCAGTATTTGCTGTGAGACATGTGAGTTGTAATGGCACATGACACATCACATAAAGTCATCAGCCAAGATCATTTGGGATTTCCCATTGCTGCCTGACTGTTTCATTGTAAGAATGAAGGTTTTTGAACTAATACTGAGCCTGCTTATGTGGAAATCTAGCTTAGGCAAGATGTGCAATGGCCATATGGTTACTATAATATATCACAGTAACATAGACTTGAATATGTGATAATAGTTTCATAGGCAATGGTTCAATACTAGCCATGTGTTAGCTGTATAGATACAGCTGCTAGGAGAAGGGTCTGGGCACAATCAAAGGGATTGAGTCAGTCAGTGTTTGCCAAACTCACAGGATTTAGCCACAGTAATAACTAGATTTTACCTTGTGTTTTTCATATTAATTTCCCTGATGAAACTATGGTTTATAATGGTCAGAGTAATATTTCTTTGTTTGCTCCAACAGGCTGAAGTCATGTGAAAACTGCTGTTTCTTTGAAAGCTAGGAGGAAATTGAAGATTAGCTTCAAGGTTCTGGGAAAAGCAACACAAATCTTCATTAGGGCACTAATGAGCATTAATGCACTGTAACTAAAATGGTCTGTTACCTCTTCTTGTTAGAAACAGGATGATAGATGGAGACTGTTTCCTCTTTCTGATTACCATTGCAGTTCTTATGACTTTGGTGAATAAATACATGATTGAACTGATCACAGAAAAAAACAAGAGCATAAGGCGGTGATTTGGTCATGCAGCTATCTTTCCCGCTCTAGAGACAAAGCTATTTAATGTTAATCATTAAAGACATGGATGGTACAAAATAACAAAAATCTTCATGTCTTCCTTTGCTTTTGTTGTTTTCTCTCTAACATTACAGGACCTTTTCTAAATGATGGACCTAAAAGAAATAACCTTTTCCATGGTTTTCCTCTTACTGTTTCTCATTTCCTACCATCCTCATGGTTCTACCTCAAAACAGATTTCTAGTTGTGTCTTATGAGGATATCAGTTTATGTCCCACACTTAGTATCATGTTTCACGAGTGTGCACTGCTTTTTAGTGTTTGGGAAAATTATGTGTTTTGACACAGGACAGTGGTCTTCAAATAATTTTTCCTTTATCATAATTTTTTAATGATAATCAGAAGAGGTACAAATTTATGTATAATAACATACACATATTATGAAGCCAAAAATCTACCTTAGGACTGCATAAAATCACTTAAGATTGAAAAGTATTCCTCATATGTTGCAATTATCCCCTTGCTAAGTCATCAAAATATAAGGAAGTCAGAAATTCTCCTGGAAAACAATCCAGATTTTAAGACACTAAATTTTATTATAAAGACACAAATACCCCCACTACCCACACCCTGCACTAATAATATCAAGTAATAACTGAGTATCATTATTGTACAGGATTTTTAATACTTATGGTGCTTCTTTAAACCATTTCAAAGATAGATTCAATTTTTTTTAATATTTTTATTCTTCAGTATAATAGTAATATTTTAATCTGGCATACAGTATATAATCCTTAACTTCTAAAGGCAGAGAACAAAAACTGAAACATATCCTGATTTCTTTGTGGTTTTTATTTCCTTATTGTTTTCTAAATTATCTTCCAAAATATGTGATAAAAAAAATGTACTTAAGGGTTTCAGCAAAACATTATACTGAGATTCTTACGTGAACAGCAGGACAGCCCATGCATCCTAGCATGTAAGCAAAATAATGTAACCCAAACAGGCAACAGTTCTTTCCAGTAGGATTTCTTCAGTCACTTTCAACCAAAGCACATCACAGGCGGCCATGAACTCTGGTTCAGAGGCAAAGTGGACAAGAAGAAAAGCACAAATTCAGTTCTAATGTACAAATTAGGAATCTCCCAGCTCCTGTTTTCTTTTACGTCCTATCATCCTTATTAAACTTGAGCCAGCGTGTACCCAGGTGGCCAAGAAGTTCTGTGGTATCCCATCTTATATCAAAAATAGTGCGGCCAGCAGGACCAGGGCAGTGATTGTCCCCCTGAACTTGGCACTGGTGAGGCCACACCTCAAATCCTGTGCTCAGTTCTGGGCCCCTCACAACAAAACATTGAGGTGCTGAAGTGTGTCCAGGGAAGGGCAACAGAGCTGGCAAAGGGTCTGGAGCACAGGTCCAATGAGGAGCGGCTGAGGGAGCTGGGGGTGTTTAGCCTGGAGAAACCGAGGCTCAGGGGAGCCCTCATCACTCTCTACAACTTACCTAAAAGGAGGCTGTAGCCAGGTGGGGTCAGGTTTTTCTCCCAAGTAATGAGAGACAGGACAAGAGGAAATGATCTCAAATTGCACCAGGGGAGGTTTATATTAGATATTAGTAAAAATTTCTTCAATGATAGCATTGTCAAGCATTGGAACAGGCTGCCCAGGGAAGTGGTGGAATCACCATCCCTGAAAACACGCAGATGTGGCACTTGGGAACATGGTTTAGTGGTGGGCTTGGCAGTGTTAGGTTGACTGTTGGACTTGATCTTAGAGGCCTTTACCAGCCTAAATGATTATACTAAGTTCTTTTTCTCTGTTTTGCTGATGTATAGTAACATTCCCACACAATTGTAGACTTATCTAGTGGCCCAGTATGTTCCCCTACTTTCTAATTCTCAGTCCCATAGCAGAGTTGCCAGGGGTAGAAACAAAAAGAGTGGAAAAAATCCCTTACACAGGAAGACATCAGGATTTTCCACATCTCCAATAATCTCTGTATGCCTAACTGCATTTAGTTATTATGTCCTGGCCGGGTCCTTTTAGGCCAGGTAGCAGACCTGTGGTCTTGTCCTTGAAGAAACCTGCTGAAGCCACAATGAAGAAAGCTGGTAACTTTCTATATCTGTATGCAGATACAGTTTAGGGTACTTTTTTACAAAAAAAAAAACCTGGCCAAAAAGGAAAATAGCAGCAGCCTTTACACCTTGATTTTTGTCTCAGAAGGGGTATTAAATCTTGATAGATTTTTACTAATAAATATACCTTGGCGTGTTTTATGTCCCAACATCTCATACCGAATGTTTAATGGAAAAATCCCTCTATAGGTAAATACGAGTTCAGTCATGGAAAATTACATCTCTACAAACACCCACTGTTGTGCAGTTAGTTCTTGAAGTGATCAAGGAAAGTGTGACCCAAGTGGGACTAATTTGGCCCTTCACATATGGTATATAAAGCTATGCATAGGAGACCTCTAATGTGGGGACGAGGCCAGCCTAGCATTAATTGTGTCTCTAGGCTACACATTCTTCAGCTGATGCAAGTGAAAAAGTACAGATGTCATTTTGGCCCATGGACAGATACCACATTTTTTTACTGATGCCACAGAAAAACTGATCATGAACAAAGTGGCTAATAAAAGAGCACGTATTATAAAAGGTCTAAAGTTTAAATAATTCACTGCTTCACACCAAAATATCCATACAAATAAAAAAAAAAGGTTAAATCATTAAATTTAACTTTCTTACAGCAAAGAAGTTGCCGTATTTTGGCTATAAATTTCTTCATAAAAATGGCACCTATTAATATGAATTTTATATCACATTAAAGTACAAAAAGCTCATAAAGAATTATTCCATGCAATACAATTTTTCTTTGTGTTCTGTCTTTCCTTTAAACTATGTCTCCAAATCATTTGCAGAATGAAATCATACTATTTAATTTTATGATTTATATTATTAGTTCATATAACTTTCAGGCCATGTACCTGGGGTTCTCTGTAGACCTTGTTGGAATGGGCCATGCAGTCACTTTTTCTAGTTTCAACAGGATAAGCAGACAGAAGCCAGGCCAGCGTGAGTGCTCAAGAAAACCTTTTTTGCCCTTTATGCCTCCCCTCTGTCTTCCTTCCAACTGCAGCCAAGAATTAGTCACAGCTGCATTTCTTCAGGTTTTATAAGCTTGTCTTAAGCCCAGCTTCCAAAAAGGAGGAGAAGCCAACCTTGGGCACTGCAACCCATTTAAATTCCACCAGCACTTACTATTAAGTGCAGAGTTTAATCATTTATTAAGGGCAGAGCTGTGGAAAGAGGCAGAACCTTGAAATCCTTCTGCTGCTATTACTGCTAGGTAGGGCACTAACAGGGACACATGCTCAGTCTTTAGAACATTTTGCAAAGTGCTCTGTTGCTCTGCTGTGGCTGATTAAAATCCTGCTATGACTCCTCTCCTGCAGTGGCAGAGCCTCCTTGTGGCACCTGCACATGGAGATCTGGAACAGTCCGTGCTCTGGAAATACATTCCCGTCCCATGATCCCTGAAAACATCACAGGAGACAGGAAAAGAGATGCCACTACAATTTGATTTTCTCTTGTTTGTTTGAGAAAGCCACTGTCTCATCTGCAGACCACAGTAAATGTGTCTCTGTATGGGCAGTCCAGGACATGTATTACATGAAACATCTTTCACCACAAGATAGAGTCAAGCAAACTGCAAACTGAGACACTAATTTGGAGAATCCCATGTCTCTCAGCTTGCTGGCACAGAAGACAAAAGCAAAATTCCCACTGCATTCAATGCCATAAGGCATCATGAGCAGCCCTGAAGGGTGTTCCTCTGGCCAGCTGACCTGATGCTATTTGGGAAAAGAAGATCTTTTATTTCCTAGCTCTGTGCTGCAGACAGCCGATGAATTATTTACTTCCTCTCCTAAGCCACCCTACAGCTCCGCTGTGCACAGACACAGCTTTGGCCCCAAAGGCCAGGGGCAGATGAGGGCTGGGCCCTTGGCCAGTGGCCAGGCAGCATCAGGGGTTCAAGCTGGGGTCAGGGCAGCGCAGGCGGCAGCAGCACAGGCAGGCGCACAGCTCTCCTGATCTGTCTCACACCATGGCAGATCAAGGGCTTTGCAGTGGAAGAATGGGAAAGTGGAGCAGGGGGAGATGTTCTATGGCAAGGGCTGAAATGTTGGGTTATCTTCAAAATTGTGACCAGACTAAAATCCACTGGGCTGTACTGATTCCTTCCCTTCCAAAGCATCTCTGCTTCAGTGGAGTGGTGTCTGAAAACTGTCTCTGCCAAGCAGAGAGTACAGACATGAGATGGTAATGCCACTACTGAAAAGTAGCTGCCTTACATAAAAGAGAATTATTTTTTAAATCCTCTGCAATCCTGAGCCGTTACAATCACGTTATATAAATGTGAACATTGTGATTTAGCCAACTGTGCTTCTTCATCTTTTGCTTCTCATTTGCCTGTCACATGGAAGATCTCAGTACAAAATTTTACAGACATGTTTGTGATTTGCAAGCTATAACTTAAACATTTTTTCCTTTTTTTTTTCCACTCACACTTCTAGGTCACACAATGATCTGAGTGAGGCTTAGCCTCCCTAGGGATGTGCAGATCCACCTGAAGCCTTTGCCACTGTTAACAAATATTCCAGTGGTGGTACAGAGATCATCTCTCAGAAACTGCAGCTTGATTTAAAATTCACTCATTGTAGCTCCTCATCTCAGCTGGTGCCCTGCTGTGTTTAATTGGCCTCTGAAAGTACATCTTCCTTATATCTTGATTATTTTGAGTAGGAGATGAGAGCAGAGGAGGGAAGTCGTGAGACCTGCAAGGAGTGGAAGGCAACAGAGGAAGGGCAATAGGCAAGTATTGCTGCAGTGGAGTGAGTTATTGTAACATGGTCCTCAGAAATGCCTTAGGGCAGATCTTCACACAGGGTGAAGAAATGTAGCTAGGAATCTGGATAATCACACTTCTTCCTATGAGAAATGGATTTTAAAAGATTGGGAATAATATTTAATAAAGTTCATCAGCACTAATAAATGAAAGGGCACCAAGGTGTGTCCTGAGAATATGAACTTCACTGTCCATACTAACAAATTTTTTAAATGCCTCAGCATAATTTTATCCTGAGCTGGGCAGAATTCATCCAAACAATTCCCAGTTGGGCATTGGCACAGTTCTGGAGTTAGCAAAGGCCAAGGGCCATGGCTGACTGACAGTCTGGATGCAGCCACCTGTTTTAGCCTGTGGCTGAGTTCAATGGGATGAATTCAGCTAAGACAGACCAGGACCCCAGGCTCAGAAAAGAAGCATTTTTTTCACAGATGAAAGTGTGCAAACAGTAAATCCCATCTTGAATGGCTAAAAAAGGGAGGGAAATGTATACTGTGCTATTTAGGACTAAAGATCTCTTTACAGCTCATCAAGTTCACAGACAATTCTCAAAACCACCAAATTTACAGTCATAATCTGTTTAAATCTCCTGCAGATTGACAAATAGCACAAATGTCACAGCACCATTTCCTGGGTAAGTGCTGCAGCCAGGAAATTAGTTTGAAGATGATGGGCAGAAATTCCTGCCCCAGAGACAGCTGAGGGAAGGTGAGCCCCCTGCAAGCCAGTGCCTGGATTTACAGCCCTCGGGGTGCTGTGCTGTTTGCCCAGCTCTCTGCACAGAGTCACCTCTGCTCAGCTTGGACTCTTCATTAAAACCCTTCAGTCTATGCATGTCCCTGAAATCAAGGGCTTGACCCACATAAGGTACAAACTATACGTTTTCCATGGGCTTCAGTGGGTTGACTCACATGCTTCTTCATAGGTATTTAGGTGATCTGCAGAGGTTTGGTGGACTCTTCATAAAAATCCAGCAAAAAACCCCCATATTTCTATCTACAAAGCTGTGTACTGGCACTGTATCCTCATGCTGCAGGGAAAATCACTACTGTAATTAATTTAAGAATGTGTCCTTTCTAAACCACACTTCAATCGGGTTGTATTTTTGAATAATTAAGCTTTAAAAAGGAAGTCTAATGAGACTAATGGCTATCAAATTACTAGATTTTGAAAATCATTGATTTTCTCACTTACACTCATACATGGCTGCTAAAATTAATTGATTTCATTTGCATATAGAGATTGCATTTGCTTTGACTTCCAGAATGTTTCTCTCCCAAGTTTCTCATCAAACTTTCAATATTCATTTTCATAAAAAGGCAAGTAATCCTTTAACTATGCTCATTTGCATTGGAACTGAGACATTATCCCTCATCTAAATAAGCACTATTTTAATTATCCTTTTTGTTTGAATATATTCTATCCCAGAGTGCTTAGATATTTCAGCTGTACTCATCACCATGGCATCTGAATACCTGACTGAAATTACAACAGAAAACTCTAACATTAAATTATTTCAAACCTTTTGTTTTCTCTTTCCTTAGAGAAACCCTTTTCTTTCTCTTTCCTACCACATCAATTAAGCTAAATCATTTTTTCCTCCCCTTACCAACTTTCCACTTTCTGCCTCATAACTTTCCCTTCTCTTGCCCCTTCTCTCACTCCCTGGCTGAACGGGAAGGCTGAGCTGTTCATGTATTTGGAAAAGGTTAAGGTGCCAAATGACTCGTCTTTCCTCTACTGCAATAAGTAGCACTAAGAAAAATAGAAATTCTTTCCGAGAGGACCTAAGCCTAACAGCAAAGGAATATAAAAAGAAGCCTAGATAATGATATGTCAATTAAATACTAGTGAAATATGTTGATGCTAACCATTTATCCAGACATATGTCTACTTAGTATCACTAGCCAGCTTCTATCAACGAGAAAGATGCATCATGATCAGTACACTTCTCTCTATCATCTCTCCCTCATACCATGCTCCTGTTCTGCTAAACTGCCTACATGGTTTATTCTCTATTTTTAAAATATCAAGCTATACCCATTGCTTCACAACTATTTTGGCACTTAAGAAAATAATTTAAAAGCAAGTATCTGTTCGTAGGGGTTGGGTGCTGCTGGACTCTTGTTCTTTAAAAAATTGTTTTGTCAAACTATGGACAGGAAGCTAGATTGAATAAGTAGAGCTAAAATTATGTTCTGATTTTGATGCATTTGTGGTCATTCTGGTCTCTACTCGATGAAGAAGCCACTGAAGAAAAGCCCTGGGGAGAAGAGTTGTGTGAACCAAACTGGCTGTGCCCCGAGACTGCAGGCTGTAGGTGCCACGGGAGGCTGTGAGACCCTGGCTGTAAGGGCTCTCTCTCCCAGAGGGGATTTTGAAGCAGATTCCTGCAGTCAGACATCAGATCAAACTATTCTGCACATAAGGAACATTTCTCTAATGTTGGTTAAGTGACATCTTGAGTTATTATCTGTTTTTCTTCACTACACAGTTTTATTCAAAATGTAATTTATCAGAGGAAGAGAAAGGGATGCCCTGACAATCTTAGTCTCTCCTTACTTCTGGTACTCACTTGAAAGAAGGACTTATTGACTGGCCATCCAGTATCAACAAAGAGCAATTCCAAATGTCCATCCAGTCTTTTGCCTGTCTGCTGGGAAGGATGGCATTTTTACTGGATTAATAACTGTGATGTGAATATATTTTCCTGAGATCTCAGTGAGCCGTGCCATTTTATGAGGCTTAATTACAAGTAATTTGGACTTCAGCCAGGTCATAAGCCCATTTTGGTTTTCCTGGGTAGTGATGATCTGTGTACTGGATGGCACTACGGAGGCTGGTGCAAGTCATATGATAGCTTCAAAGGAGCTACAGCACTGCAAATAGCACAGGTCCCAGCTTCTGGAATCCTAACACACCTGTGATGTTCAGGTTTTATGTTATGTTACTGATAGAAGTTCCTCCTCTCAAGCAATGGGTTAACAGCATGTATACACTAGCCAGAAATGCACCTGAAATGGAAATTAGGAGGATCTTTCAAAGGATTATAAGATTTCAGTTCTTAAAAATTACATCCACCTGGAGAAACAGAGGTGAGAAATTCAAGCTGAAGTTGGTGATTTTCAGCAGGTTTAATCTTCTAGAGATTAAAAAGTCCAAATGGTTGAACCACTAAGAAAACCAAGATCATATTTAATCCAGTAGATTAAGTGCTGCAGGCTCTGTCAGAAAAGTAAAGCAAAAAGTAAATTAGTAGTCTGAAGGCTTGACCATGGTTTAAAATGTGCTGAATCATGGAATCCTGACAATTTTGACTGTCCAAGTGTTCATGTGACTTTTTGTTTTCCAAACCTTTGTTAATATTCTCTTGACCTTCATATTATTTTACCTTCAGCTATGTCAGACTGAATGCACCCAGTCTGATCCCAGCACAACTAAATAGTTTTGTGCTTCACTGAGAGACCAGCTGGGGATCCCTTGCTGTAGGAGCTAGCCAGGGAGTCATGGCCAAATATTAAACCACAGAAATCAAATGAGTAGGGGTATTGGTTTTGCTGCATCATCTCTACTGAGATGACAGATGTGAACAGAATAAAAAATAAAACAAAAATGTTTCTGCCTTCTCAAAGGAGAACATTTTGAAAATGCCTCTCCATCACTATCTACAATGTTTTTTTAATCATCTGTACTTACAGCAATGGAATTGGAGTATGTAAGATCACCTTAGCTAAAGTGAACAATAATCAATATTAAATGGTCATCTCATTTTGATACAGAGGTTAGTTCTTCAAAACCATCCATGTAAGTGATATGCCACAAAGGCAGACTGCATGGACCATAACAACACAACCATTTAGGTGTCTGACCACTGGTAGTTTCACTGGTATTTGGTTTGTGTATCATTTAGGAGTTGGTTAACTACTTAATATTCATGAGTTTTCTGTAGTCTGCAAGAAACATGTTTTGGCATTTGTAAAGAGACTGCAGAGAATATCAGTTTGAGTGGCTATTTTTTACTATGCAAAAAGATGGGAAATGATAACTGAAATTCAGTCCTATAAATATAAACCCAGAGTCCTGATTCAACCAGACACATGAACATATGTGTAACCTTAGGCTCAGAATTCTTACTACTGACATTTAGATTAAGAATTTTCCTTAAATCAGGCTTTTAATTATTGGGATTTTTTTCCCCATGTATCCTTACTCTCATGTATCCTTACAGTGGTCTGATATGCCCTCACCCAGATTTCCACTAAAGTAATTTGAATAAAGGTACTGAAGACCTATTTACATTTTTTACCAGACGTTTTGGCTGTGCTCTTACTCAAAATTCATATGAAGACCTAGCTATAGAAATTTCTAGATGTACATTTGAAGAAGAAAAGGGAGGGAGGGAGGGGTATTTAGTCCTTTTTAAACACAAATATGCTTCCTTGAAAGCACACTGAATTAGGCTTCTCCATGAAAAGTCTATGATGATAGTTACAGTGAACAAGTATTTCTTGTTGATGATGAGCCTAAACGCTTTCTTTATGTGACTACTATTAGAAGGAGAGGACTGGTTTTTACATACATGTGTACAAATTCATTTGAACTCACTCTCAATATAGGCAGAGTTTTATTTGGTTTGTGAGGACGTTCTAAGTGAATGAGAACTGACAACACTCACTGCTTATTTGATGAGCATTCATGAGTATTATAGGTTGTGGAAAATACTCTAATTTTTGTGTATGCACAGACTGCTAGAGTACAATGTATACAAGTTTATCATTTCTAAACAATAATGCCTCAGATGGGTTTAATGGAATAAATCACTGATCAGTACAGTTTCTACAGGCAAAGAAAGGGATATAGAACAATAGAAAACCCCTGCTTTTTTAGACCAGCATCCTAATCAAAATTTCATAGTTATAACTTTCAGTTGTGATAATGTGCTGATATTGTAGAAAAAATTTGGGAAACAAAGACATTTTTATCCAACTTACAGTCAAAGTTTAAATATTTCAAATTGATCCCTTAAATCAAGATCAGAAGCATTGTCATGAAAGCAACCTGAGGCTTGCTGCTTAAAGAGGCCAGCATAGGCATTGGTTTTTTTTTGTGAATATTAACATTTTCTTATCTTGACATCATCCTTTCTGGAAAGGAAACTGTTAAATCCTGAGTATGTTCATTAGAATCTCTCGGAGAATAAAATGCAGAGCTAAATGAAGCATGAATACCATCCCGAAATTGCTCTGAGGATGTACTGTGAGCCATAGATTTTAAACAGGCTTTGCTGGTTTGGGTACAACCCTTGTTCAGGGGATTGTCTGAGGTTTTTTCAAGTGGAATTACATGAAGGTATGTAGTGGAGTAATGAAGCAAGGCATTTTAATGAATAGCTCACTGTATGGCTATTGGTCATCGTGGCCATCACCATTTTTTTACAGACAATGATTTGGGCTGCAGAAATCACCTAAAATGCATGATCTGTCACTGTAGAATGAAGAGGGTGTTTTCTGAGTTTATTCATATGGTCATGCTCTACAGTAATAATAATAATAATGTTTAATGTGTCTGGGTCACTCGATTACCAAAGTGCAGGCATTATGGGCTGTAAATTGTGGCTCTGGGGCAGCGGGTGAGCTAAGAGAATAAGTAATGATCTGGTGTTCCTGCAGGAGCTCGTAAGGGTGATGTACCTAAAGGCATCACCCAGGACAGAAGCACAAATCCGTAACTGAAGGATTTTGCCAACTGCAGCGTGTTCTCCCCCTGGCTGCTCTGTGCTCTGTCATTATCCAGTGCACAAAGGAAAGGGATTTCTAGCAAGGGCAGCATCATTCGGGACCCTGGCCCAGGCTCAATGCTGCTCAGAGGCTCAAAAAGTCTTTCATTGCAACTGAAGGGAAGAGGAAGTGCAGACATCTTGAAAACATGAAGTGAAAGCTAGGAAAAAGCTGTGTTTTTCTTTTATGAGGACCTGGAGGAAGAGTGTAAATTATTGCAAGATTTTTATAGACCTGCAAGATGTTTCTTCTTTTATTTGAGTTTAATTTTTAAAGTGAAAACTGAAATCTATCTTGGATAATTTATAATGTTTGAATTTTCCTAAATGAAAATGTATTGTTGCAATTGACACCAAAATCCAGTTGCATTCTTTAAATATTTTTAGGTGAGGAAAAATTTGTTTTAGCTGCAAGACAAAACTCATATTCTGAAAGTGTTGAATCAGGCCTAAGAAATGATGGACAAGGACACAGGTACAGAGACAAGGGTTCTGCCTCTGCCCTCTTGATTGAGAAAAATATTTTAAAAATTTCCTGTACCCTGTAGTCACTGTTACTCTGGTCTTGACTAATGAACTAATTGCTAATTAGTATTTTGCAGCAATCAAAAGATACCCAGGATCTCAGGAACGAGTCTTTCTAACAACAAAATATTAAACAAATTCAGATGTTTAATCTATTTAAATTAAATCAGCACCACTTTTGGTATGGACTCAAAAATTGGGTTTGATCTCCTGATCCTAGAATTGTGCTCTGTTCCCTACACAATCTCACTGTGGCTCATGTACCACCGTTGCTCCTATTCATAATAATTAACTGTGGCTGTGTTAATGCATTAATTCTGTGCCTGTGTTTGGGACACCAGAAAGCTCAAGCTACATCCCAAGCAGTAATTAAGTAAATTAAGAAACAAATAAATCCTTATTTTTCTTGAATCTCAGACTAAAAAGGGCACCGAGTTCAGGTGCCTCTGTGTGCTCCACAGAGCAGATGATGACAAATCATGCTTATGAAAACAAAGCTTCCCCCTGATGGGAGCCTCTGCAAATAGCTCTGTAGGACAGGCTGAGAGGGATGTGTGTTAAACCCTTTTTCCTAGGACTGAAGAACTACATACTGGCCTGGGACCTGGGAAGCCTGGCTACAGTTCTCCCTTCTCCATATGGGAATTACATTGAGACTAACCCACTTAATTAGCTCTCAGACTAGGACTTGGTTCCCTGAACACTGGCATCTAGTAGCACTTTATGAGTTTAAGCCATGGTTTTACCCGTATCTCTGGAAGGATGTATGTCTCCCACAACTCCTCATCTCATCTGTGATCCCTGAAGATTCCTAGAATGGCAAAAGATGTCTCAAAAATCAGTGTGTAGTTACACGCGGGTAATGAAATCCCATCATTCCTGCTGAGTTCACCTGCCCAAACATGGACATATAATGCTACTACCTGGTCTGCTGCCACTGCTGATGTTACTCCAAAAAGATGGAGTTCTCTCCTATGGCCTGCATCATGTCTGCTAACTCCATATGGATGTTGTGCATACATATTCTAGAGGATTTCCAGTGATAGTGGGTGCCTTGTCCAAAATACAGACTGGAATCTTCCAGGTGGAGTTCTACTCAAGCATAGGGCACCTAAATGAAGGTAGATGTCTGCTGGAGGCGCCTGAGTTCCCTTTGTAGTCATAGGAGAGCTAGTTAGTACACCCAGCAGAGTTACTCAGTGCGCCCTATAGCAGGCAGGTGGTAGCTGGGCATCCAAATTGCTCTTGAGGCTTCTCTTACAGCAATGTCTTTTCATGGACTATCATTGAAGTTAAACTCTTCCAGCACAAGTAGACACCTTGGTGTGGACATTTAAGATATCTTAAGATGAAGGCAAAATCTTCTGCTGACAGCTGAAAACTCTAACCATTAGGCTATAGGCTGCTCTGGTTATTGGGGTAAACCAGGACTGGGGCAAGAGGTTTTAATCCCCCCTTTAGAAGCAGACTCATTTTACAGAGGATAAATTATAAAGATATCATTGTACAATTGAGAGATAAATAGACATTTGTACTCAAGCTCAAAGAGTGGTTCAGGAGGCTCCTGGGGTAAAAAAGGATCATATATTCCTGCCTAAAAGGAAAAAAAACATTGTCAGGGGTCTTTAGCTTCAGGAACTGTAGATCATTCTGGCACAGTTAAAGAGAATGGTCAAGGAAGAATAATAGAACAGAGAGAACAGAAATATTAAAATTAGTCAAGCAATGCAAAATACCTTAAGGACTCACTTCTACAAATTATCAGGACAGGTTAATTGCCCCTGCTTTCAAGTGGTATTTTTCTACAAAGAAGCAAGCCAGTTTTAATTGGATAACTTTGGTGGCGGTGGTTTTGTTTGTTTATTTGTTTTAAGTTAGGCTACAGATTCTTGTCAGCTGCTTCTAGGAGCAAAAGAGAAATGTTGCCTGCTTAACATCTGCTGTCAGATTATGTTGCCTCTGCTATCAGAAATGAATGCAGAAGACCAATTCAAGTTCCTGTCAGCTGTGATGTCTTTTGGACATGTTTCAATCAAGCAGCAGGCTTTTCTTTGCACTTAAAGAATCATTAGAACAGCTAAAGTCTTAGGGAAAACACATTTTGATTGCAATTATAAACTAATGTCTAATTCATTTAAATTATCACGTATTAAGTAAATATTTGAACTACTTTGAGATCCATCATACATAATTGTAGCTCTGTCTTGAGTGTATTTCTCCCTCCTCCAAATTCTAATCAATAGCAAGCAAAACATCTTTTCAAGTTAGTGCTGCAGCAATCTGATATGCCAGTGTAAATGCCCACAAATTCTCAGTAATGGTTATCTGATATTTCTCATATTAACTATTGATGGTTCACAGTGAACTTGGTGGAAGTTGATGATAAGCAGGAACACCCCCTGGAGGATTCGTTTCCATCTGATGTTTCAGCTCAGCTTAGATTCTGCCGATTCTACACTTTGACAAATATTAAGGTGCCCCTGGGCCCACTGCGTATGGCACAGAGAGTTGCAATGTGAATTGGCTTCATGTCAAGCGATTGTTTCAACAATCTGAAATCCATCACAGCAAAGAGTAGGGATGATTCAGCCTTGATGTTTGAGAAAAGACTATTCAGGCTCCTGTGTGAATCACCTTTTTCCTATCCAAGAACTCATAAACAACTGCAGCTCTCTCATTTTCCACACAGAAAGAAACAAAATGTTATGACACCTATGCTAGTAATGTAATTACAACATTTGGTGTTCTCCCAAGGCTTCTATTTCTAGAGCCAAGTGATTAGACAAGTATCTCAGTTTTCAATCTCTTTTACAGAGGCTTCCAGGAGATATCTTGGAAATGTTACGTTATTCCTGCAGGCTCACAAACCAAAGGCAAGTAAGAGTAGTTAATAATGCTTCCTCATTTCTAAGGCTCACTATTTTAGGACAGTCACATGCCTTCAGATGGTCTATCTTGTGATATTGTTCAGCTGTACTTGTTTCAACTCTAATGCTGATGTAGGTGTCCATTTCCCACTTCTGCAAAGGGAACCCTTCTCCTGTAGGGTAGCCCTTTCAGGGCTAAAAATCTGTAGTGCTGCCTCATTTGACATCAATTAATCTGTTACATCTGAAGTAGTCAACTGAAGTTGTTTTCTGGTTGTGCACTGTCCAGCTGACCCCATCACAATGGTGGTGCTATGTTATTTTCTTTTTAACTAATGTCCAAGGTTTTTCATCTACTTCAAGATCTACTACCTTCAGCAGAAGGGGTGTGTCAGACGTTGCCTACCAGACTTACCAGGAAAGAATGAAAAAAGAGTAATTGCGTAGACTAGAAATGAGGGTGATTAGCCTCAGAACAACTGTGTTCAAACACAGAAAAGCAACTGCAAAGAGGAAAGGAGTATTCTTTTCTCTGTGTCTAGGGGCAGGAAAGAAAACAGCATAATGAGCTTAAATGACAGTGCAAAGAAGAAGCAAGAAAAAAATGATGAGCCTGGTGTAATGGACGGCCTGGGAATGCTGTGAGGCATCTTTAGAAAGAGGTTGCCTTAATAACCCACAAGAGTCAAATGCAGTGGTGATCTAGGGCTGGGAGGCTGGAATATATGATTTCCTGAAATCCTTTCAGCCCTAATTCTCTGACTTTATGCACCGACTGCCTGTGAACTGCACCTGGTAAGTGGGACATGTCCCAGGTATGTTGGTCTGCCAGTGGAAGTGTTATGGGTGCATGTGAGGGTTGTGCTGATTGAGCAACCCTCAGATATGAAAACCCTTCTCTTTGCAAGCCTAGACTGAGATCTCTGCAGGTTGTAACAGTAATATACTAAACTAACCCAAAAATATTTAAACATTAAATTGAATTTGGATGCTCTCCATTGTTGTTCAGGGAAACCAATCCCGTAAAAAGCTACTTATGTGTCAACTACCACAATAGCCACTTTTTATGTACATGACACATAGGATGTGTAGTAAGCTCCCACAATATCTACCAAGTTTTTGTATAAAAAGTGGTACATCAGAAAAGAATTGCCCTCTCAAACTGCCTGTTACAGACACTGCTAGGTAAAAGAAAATACAACAATAACAACAACAAGAAGAACAGAAGAGAGAGACTTAAAGTTTTTAAATTCCAGACCTTCCTCAGCACTGAGGCACATCAGTCTCAGACATAAAAATTTTCAATTCCGTGCGGGAAGGATGGGGTGGAGGAAGGCCATGTGCTATCCTCACACTTGACAGTGTATTTCAGTGAGAAAGCAGAAGGATGCTGCCATGGGTATGTGTCAGGAGCAGGCAGGTGCTGACAGGGCATTAGGGGTCCCTGACTGGCAGACATGGACCCTGCAGGATCTGGCTGCTGCTCTGCCCTGTTTCCCCTCCAGCTAGGGAGCATGCTGGGCACAGAGCTGCACAACACATACAGAGCCACACTGGCTTAACAGGGGAGTCTGCAACTTCAGTGGCCCCAGGTTGAAAGGTTTTGTTTAGTTGGTCACATTTTTTTTAGGCTTATCATCTTCTTCACATAGATCTTAAAAATTGTGGATCTATATCTACATCACTGCCCTGCAGGCTTTAAGAGCTCAAATCCACAATCTGTTCAGCTCATCCATTACAAAGACCTAACACTGACAGATTTCTTCATTGGGTTTTTTCTTACTCTAACCAATGTCTGTCTTTAAAATGTGATGAGTAAAACAAGAGGTCTCTTTTCAGGATGATGGGAAAACATCTAGAACATCCTACAGAGAAATAAAGCAATTCTCTGCTAATTCCTTGAAGATGGACAAAGCAGCAAAACAAAGAGGAATTCTCTTTCTGGTGTGGGAGCATTTTCATTTTCTGAGAAATGGAATCCAACAAGCCTTCCACTCGATTCACATTTTGAAAAGATGGATTATCTTGTTCTCAGATGGGATTATGGTCTCCAAGGTCCTGTAGCACTGGAGTGGCAGGGTAGATCATAGGATAAAGCCAAAACAAACTTTTAAGACAAACTCATTTGTAACCTTAGCTATGAAGAATCACTCCTTAATAATGTTAAAAACAAAATCAGCGCCAGTGAGTGGAAAAGGAGAGGATACATACTGTACATGCTGGAGATCTATGTCTTTCTGCTCTGCTGACTCATAGCTTAAACATTGTAGAAGTCAGGTGACATTACCACAGTGATAAATCTGATCTGTATCTACAGGAGAAGGCTCCTGAGCCAATCCTTTGTTGAATCCTGAGGAAATCATTGCCATATGTGAATATTTTTAGTGGTGCCTTCTGACAAAATACATATTTTCAATTCTTTACTGAGCTGTTTATCTAGACTAGAATTATGATAAACTTCTCGAATGGTTCATTTTCCCAAGATTCATATGGAACAAATTAAAAATAAGTTTCCATAACAAAAATTACTTAGTGGTAGAGCTACAAGATCTCCCCCTCCTCTTCCTCTCAGACGAGCTTCACAGCCAGACAGATGTGAACGGCCCCATTTGTGGCTTCCCAGAACGCAGCTGCACATGCCGAAGAGGCGGTGCCACTCCTCCAGGAGGCTGCACACGGCCAAGCGCTGCCATTGAGAGGCTCTGAACCACCACTGCAGTGTGGTGAATGCAGCAGGATACCATATATTCACTTTTTCCATTCCTTCTAAGGTTTTTTACTCCTCAGTGAACAAGGGAATCAGGATCTGACTCCTAAAAGAGACACTGAAGAATGGGGACAGCATTTGCCTTGTATCTGCATGCCTATATAGTCTTTGTAAGATTACTTGAGCACAAGCGTTAGAGAGAGTCTAATTGACTTCCAAGGTAATTTTTGGCTCAGTAATGGATATGAGCATACACAACAAGTCCATTTGTGCTTCAGCTCCATATCTATCCTTTCATCCCAGCTAAGGTTGCCTAACATTTTATTTTGTATAGCCAGGTTTTCATTTGAAGCTTGGAGAAATTTTTTTGAGATTTCACACTTGTCATCTCTCATGATACCTCATTTTTAAAAAAATTGCTAAGACTTAAAAAAAAAAAAAAAAGAAAAAAAAAAAATAACTGCTAAACAACATTTTTAAAAATGTAGCTGAAAAGCTTTGTAATTCTGTGTTTTGCAGGAACCCTGTGTGGTGGAAGAGTGTGGTTTTTGCTAAGGATAAACCTCATTTACTCAATTTTATTCTCTGTGAAATACATACACACCCTAAAAATGTACAGGTCTTTGACAAGCAGTAGTTTGCGCATACTTTATAAAGACTTGCCAGAATTTAACAGCCAGAATCCCCATGCAGTCTGTCTTCACTGAGCATGTCCCAGCTCCTTACAAGTTCTGTATGTGTTGAATCGTATGTGCTTCACAGTCACTAGAAAATTTTTAGATAAAATAGTATTTTGCAGCATTGGTTATAGGAATGAAATCAGTTTTCCTCTGTAATGGCTGTCCCCCTGTGTCCTGAGCTAGAGCACTCCTGGGCACTGGATGTGACCCCAGGGAACTGATGTCTCTTGTAGTCTCAGTCCACCTGCTGCCGAAATAGAGCATCACAGGGAAGGGAGACACCTACCTCCTGTTGGACAAGAGGACAACAAAGGCTGTCAGGAAAAGGAAGTATGTAGAAAAATGTGAATTTTTCTGAAGGAGTACTCTAGGTCTAGGTGTTGTCAAGGAATAAAGACTGGGAATAATCCATGGGAGTGTAGAATCATAGAATAGTTTTGGTTGGACAGGACCTTTACAGGCCATCCAGTCCAACCCCCCTGGCAATGAGCAGGGGCATCTTCAACTAGACTGAGTTGCTCAGAGCCCTGTCCAACCTGACCTTGAATGTTTCCAGGGATGAGCCATCTACAACTTCTCTGCGCATCTCTCTCAGAAAAAAATCACTCCCATATATCTAGTCTGAGTCTGGTTCTTTTAGTTTAAAGTCATTACCCCTTATCCTGCTCCTGCAGGCCCCACTAAAAATTCTGTCCTCTGTTCTGTAAAGAATCCAGCACACTGGGAAGCCTAGAAGAGGAGTAGGGACTAGAGCCTAGGAACAGTAAGGTGTGCCATAGGTCCAAGCAGTGGCCACAGTTATGCTGAGGAAAGAGACGGGACTGTTTGTGTTCAAAGAAACTGTGCTTGGGAGTGCACAAGGATGGGAGGAGAACCCCATTGCAGAGACTGGATGCCAGTGCAGAAGAATAAAGGTCATGGAAAGAAGTTTGAAGGCTGACTAACACTGACTGAATATTTGGTGAGGAAAAACTTTTGGGAAAGGAAAAGAGTGAGACTGTGATACAAATCCCCGAATGGGTCATACCTGAATTTTCTGAGATTTCCATGGTTTTTAAGTGAAGAGCTAGACATGGGACTAGAACAGGACTGTAACAGGACTAAAACAAGAACAGAGAGAACAAGAGTTCTGCTTAAAGAGCAGAAAAGATGGACACAACCATCCTCAGATCTGTAAACTAAGTTCAAAATCTTTCAGTTCAGCCCCTTCCCTGACTACATCCCACCCCTGCTAGTATACGTATGTGAAATTTGCAGCATCCCTGTTATATATAGCAGCCAAGTTCATGCCCATGCAGTACTGCTGATAAGCATTGAGCTACCCCCGTGGGATAGCACAAAGGAATTGCTGGGAAGAGGATATCAGCTCCAACCTCTTGAATGTGAATAAAATCTGATCTTATTTACTTCCCAAAACTTGAGGAGAAGATCATGAGACTGGTGAGCTAGATGGTCCTCCACTGATTGCAGGGTACAGTCTGTACCCAAAGACCCTGTAAGGTAAAGGCCAAGGTGCTGGCATGGAATTGAGGAGACTCAACTCACTAATATGCTGTCTAGAGCAAGAACAAATCAAGAGGGCCAGAAAAAGCTTGGTTGTAACAGGGAAATCCACAGAGGAACTGAAATCCATATCTGTGCTATGGGAAGATCAAACTACTTCCTCATGGCTGAAAATGACAAGCCTGGTTTAAAAGATTTGCAGATCCTCATATGATCTTTGTGTCAGAGGCAGGGATGAAATCCAGTTCTCCTGAGTGACATCCATCTACCTCAGCCACCAGACAACCCTCTTTCTCCCTACTGTCCCCCGCCTCATTCATCTCACATCTTCCAACTTCTGCAACAAATGAGTCAGGGGATTTAACAGACAACAGATGCCTTCACAGCACAAGTCTGATTCATCCCCCTGGCAAAGTGGGAAAAATCATGTAACTATTTAATTCAATATTGTAACCTAAGAAAGTGAATGCAAAACCACAGATGACATTAATTCTGGTATGTTTTTATTTTTTAAACCTCTGCATCTTCAACCTTCGAAATGTTCTTTTAAGATTTGTTAGATATTGGGTGGGATATTTGGTTTCATTTTGTTTTCTGGTACAGTCTGTCTTAGACTACACCACATGAAATCAGTTTTATATTGCCAGGGCAACAAGAGCACAGAGATTCACTTGGATTTATCTTTTCTGATTCACTATAGTAAAAAATATGAAACTAATAATTTTTTGTAGTTCAATCCAAAAAGATAGTCATAGCCAAACGAAAATATATCCAAAATACCTAAATTCATTTGTACTTCTACGTGTGCTTGGTGTGCTTGTACTGTTTCTGTATATAAAATTTCATCTTTTTCTGATATACGCTTTTACAGGAGTCCTAATCCTCGAGGCCTTTGTAGAGCTGCAGTCTGGCCTGATGGCAAATGTGGTGCACAACACATGGAACAGTTCTGAAAGCACACACACACAAAGAGGATGAAATGCTCCAAGTGAGTCACATGTTTTCACTATCCATTCCATGGGCTGCAAATATTTGCCATGGAATATAATAATGCATTAGATTCCCGGCAGAAATTTGTCAGCAAAAGAAGAAAAACCAAGTCCTCTGCAGAGTACATCACACCAAAGCTGTCAGCCCTACAAGGGTTCATAGAATTGGCACATTCAGATCAGATGAGTGTTCATTTTCATACACCCCTAATCCTTTTTGTTCTAGTGCGCTATTATTTGACAGGGAATCTTCATTCTCATTATCTTCTCTTTCACACTCCTGACACACTCCAGAGAAATGCTGAGGGTCTGGATAGCACTAGAAAATAATCTCAGTAGACATATCCTTCCTGACTACAGATATACTTGCTGGATTTGATGATGAGCTATGAAGATTTTTCAAGTATCAGTGACAAGGCTATGATTTCTAAGCAAACCCTTAAAGATCTGTAATTTACAGATATCTCCCCATACTCCCCATACTTCAAGTGTTCAGCAATAGAGAATTTTCCATAAAATAAATATGAAGGAAATTGAAATATTGTGCCCTACATGATATGGTTAGGCTTCTTAAAGCTTCTTGAACTGCTAGTTGCTGAAGAAAGGGAGACAGGGAAAGGTCTATACTGACAAGGTCAGCCTCAACTTTAGCTAGTGGCTTCCACACTGTGCCTGACCTACTCAGACAACGGCTGATTTGGATCCAAAGTGCTACCAACCAGTTTCCAAAGAGAGCCAAATCATAGCACAATAAGCAAGTCTTCTCAGACTGTATGATCTTATCCACTCTTTGACTACGAAGGGCACAGAGGAGTCAATTCTAACATTTTTAATCCTAATTTGCCAGTTTTTTATGTCCCTATTAGTAATCTAGAAGATCATTCAAAGCCAAAAGCTGACTCACATAGTTCGAAGTAAGATCTCTATCCTCCCTCACAGCAATGCTTGAGTCCTAAGTGCCTGATCCAATAGTACGGCCAGTAGACTTGGAGCTTGGAGAAAGCTCGTGAAGACTCCTGCCTGAGTCCCCCTGCCTGGAGGACCTGCCAGCTCTCCCCAGACAAGTCAACACAGAGGCACGTGCAGGCTGGACTGAGGTGCCCTCTTTCACCCTGTGCTCATCCGACAATACTAAATGTCACATGTGAGCACCTGAGGTAGGCTTCACCTCTGAATTACTTTCTAGAGAGCTTTTCTTACCACTGAGAACAAAGAGAGATCAAGAGATTTCCTAAGTAATTCACACTTGACTTTGTGAATACCATATCCCTTCCGCTCACTGTTATTTACAAGTCATGAAAGCTTTTAGCACAGAAACCGAGGCAGATCCAGATATTGTCAAGGACTCTAAACAAAGGTTGGAACTTCAACATCTCCTTAAGTATCACTTGATGGGTTTTCAGACTCAAACAGAGCTTTTGGTCTATCATGCAGTGTTTTATTAGCTCCAACAAACTGCTATATCCTGTTGTTTAGTTCTGATTGAAATAAGAAGAAATTGCCATAAATACGACGCTGCTAAAAGAAGCCCATCTTTTCATATATATTGTCCTCATTATAGAAAATGAAATATCAAGGAAACATCAAGTCAAGAGCAGAAAAGGATTAAGATACAATTTCTGGCAAATCTTCAGCATGTGTTTCACTGACTCCTATAACTTCACTTTTAGGCACACAGGGTGTAGCATACAAAGTGCAAATGTCATCAACCTACTGTTTACAGTCTTTCTAACCTGAATGGCTAGTAAGTTTAACACATTCATTTTTCAGTACAAATCAAGCCTGTCAGAATAACTCACACTTCTCTATAAAGGAAGTTCTAAACATATTTAAAGGGAAATTTAGCTGTCAAAGTCAGTTAGTTTGTTGGGGTAAGAGGAATCCCATGTTCCTTTGTAACCTTTCAGAGAACATGGTATTTGGCAGATTGCAGACCTGTTCAAGATAAGTGGTTTTAAAACTTGTTTGTGTATGTTTGTGTGTGTGAAAGAGAGCAATTAGAGACTCTGGAGAGCAATTCTGGAGAAGTTGAAGGCATACTTCTTTGCCCTTTATTACTAGCTAGGGCCTTTCTGTAAGTTATTGAGGTCTGAGGAGGGGTTTACATCCCCATTCCCCCCCCTCCCCCCCCAGTTATATAAGATTATATACTGAAAAACTTTATTTTCCCTACAAATCTTCCCTTGCTGGTGTCCCCAGTTATAACACTACTGCTTCTTGCATTTCAAGATCATTTTTCATTGCTAGTTTCTGAAATGTCTTATATAAATATTGGTGCTCAGAATGATCTTTTCCTGAAAAAAGATCCAGCAAAGCAAAAATCTTGTAAGTTAAACATGGCTGAAAGCCAAACAATTCTGCTTTAGAATTTTTCCAACCAAAAGGGGAAAATTTAAAGCAATGCAGAAGTTCTTCATCAAAGTCCTTCAGTTAAGAACCTAATTTTCTACTCAGGCGTTGTTTCAGTGGACATATTCCGAGCAGCAGTTAATGAGCCCCCTCTTGTTGTTTGTGAAAGAGACCTTGGAAAGGTGAAATGATGTGCCAAGAACACAGAGCAAGTTAGTTGCTTCTCCCAACATTAGCATACATCACATAGAGACTTGGGAACACTTCCCAAGTTTCTTTGAGCTCACTATACCTCATTCAGACCCTCATTTCCCTATTCAGACCTGGAGGCCATACGCTGGATGAATTGATGCCTAAAAGGCATGCCAGTTAATGCCACTAAGTCTGTCTCCAAAGCACGGGGTAAAATTCACAGCTTGAAATCCTGTCAGAAAGAACATCATTTGAACCAGAAGTGTACCAAACCTGCAAAAGCCCTGAACCAAAAAGGAAAAGCAAGAGCAAGTCTAAGTCTGGAACATGATGGTGAAAGCACTAAGTCAGGAGGAGGAGGATGCTAGTGTGGGAAGGATGACTTTTTACTGGAGAGCTGAGGGAAAAGGGGCCAGTATCCTTTTACTGTGGGCAATGCTGCTTCTGAAGGAGCTGGCAAGAAAGATCCCAAGATCCTTTCCCCAAACTCCACTCCTGGACTGCAGCTGATATTCCTGAACAGAGGTTATTAAATATTTAATAATATTTAATAACTGAGGTTATTTTAAAAATATATATGAGAAATACAGGAAGTCTGAGGTTCCTGGGAAGAAGTCTGGTCTCATTCTAAAGACAGACTGCCCTCACCTCCAGGTTATATACACAAACTTCTTCAACCTACTGCCCTTAGGAACCCCAGGCATGCCCCTTAGGCAAGCTGGATGACACTAAACAGTTGGAGCCTTTCCCTAGATGCCTAGAAACCCTGACCAGTGAAGTCATAGGTGGTGCTGATTATGGACCTTGTGATTTGCATTCTTGGCCTTTAAACACGGATAAGCCATCTGACTCTTTCCTCAGCACCTGTGGCCTTTTGTGCATTTCAGTCCTTTCACCATTAATTTCACCACTAATGCAACATATCCCAGCTGCTACTGGAGTTGCAGAAGGATGCCACTCCTGACTTTTCTGACTTCTCAGCATCCCTTTCAAAGTGAAGAAAATTTTCAACAAAAATTTTCTTCACTTGAGGGTTCATGCAAAGGTCACCTTTCAATCCAACAGAGCATTAAAGTAAGATGCATGCTAATGATGAGGCAAATTAGCAAAGTTACTAAGGATCAAAAGAACATTTAACATGCCACTGTCCACTTTTTCTGTGTGGCAGGTAATGCTGAATTCACCCACTACTGGAATTCTTAGATTTTAATGGCACATTTGAACTTTCCATTTCCATTCAGAAGAAGCTAAATTAGGCGGTGACCTAAGATGGATGGGCACAGCATCCTCTTACAAGGATAATTTTCAGTTAAAACTGTAGCCTGCTTTCAAGCTCCCTTTTCTTTAAATTCTCTATTTGTTCTAACTGAGAGTGTTAATAAGCCAATATGGCATGAACAACAGGTCGAGAGAGATTGCCGTTAACTAATCAAAAGAAAAATTGCCTTTCCAAAAGATTATATTTAGCTCTTTTTTGGGGGGAAGGGAAAGGAAGCTCAGCATCAGCTGAACTGTTTCAGGTCAGGCCAGTCACCATGGCAACAAATTTTTCTGATATTAGAAAGTATCACTCGGGAAGTCTGGTTGGGATAATAGCATCATGGATCATTTTCATATATCCACTTTAGACTCAGGCCTTAAAGGAACTACCTCCTTTTCTTTTGAAAAGACTGTAACATAATGCACTAGACACAGATATGAAAATAAATGTGAGTGTCAAAGAAACCCGGTGATCTCAGCCAAATATAGACGCCAAAAATTTTGGCTAGCAGAAACCCAGAATTAGCTACCTAGTAACCTGATTGACATTAGCTGTCCTAGCCCCTCTTTTCCCGGCTGACTACAATATAACAACATAACAACATTTGTCTGTTATTTAGTTATAATCAGATGTACGGATGCAGAGTTTTTTTAAGCATCAGAATATTACCTAGAGTAGTGACTACATTTGAATTGTTTTATTTCTTGTTACATCAGATTTAGCTGTATTTAAAATATGCTGGTTTTGCTTTTAAGAGGAAGGATAGATATGTAATCTGACTACAATTAGGGATTTTCAGTCTGTAATGTCATTCTTTTTCACTTTTTTCCTCCATGGAGGTAGGCACATAGCTTCTGAAAGGGCTTGAAATTAGCTGCTTAATGATATGGTAGATTCTTAAATTAAGTCTTTTGGAGGTTTTGCTCTGATTACATGAGAAGTGATGGATTCAGTGCTAATATTAGGGATGAAATGTAAATGTGTACAAGGCAGAAGGTCAGACACATCTACAAACTGCAATAAAAATATTGAAGATTCTTCCTTGTCATCTAAACAGCACCAAAATCTGTGATTGGACCGCGGGGCCAGTTACCTCAATGCCTTTGATTCAATTGAAGCATTGCACTTCAGAATGTAGCATCTCACACTTTTTATACAGAGAGTAAAGAAGAATTTTCACTGGGTACTATATTGTGAGGAAGGGTGAACCAAATTCTGATTTCTTTTTCATTCATGTAAGCCCTGGGCTGCCAAGTGAGACTTCTCAGGATATACAAGACGGTAAAATGAACTCAGGATACAGCCCAGTATACTGCATGAGGTAATGCTCACCCATATAGCTGGTTGGAGAGTTTCCTTATGGCCCAGGGAAGAACCATTCAGACTGTGCAGGAATCACCTGGTGAAGCCTCTGTTCCACACGAGGTCAGACTAGATAACCAGAGTGTTCCCTTTCAGCCTTGGAATCTCTGAAGCTATTAAATGAAAACAAATGTTACAATTAATCAAGCTGCTTTTCCTCTGCTTTAGCCCACCAGATTATCGTGACCAACTGGCCTCTCCAGGCATAGCTATTCCGACTGTTGTTTGGTGCAACACTGGCGTGAATTAAAGGCACAAGAGGTGTCAATTTTCAGCTTCATTTTTGCATCACTTACGTGCTGCAGCTGAAATCCTGAAATCCTTACTCAGTTCTGGCTTAGCTAAAGTTCAAATTGAGTTAGATGTTTGGAAGATTAAGTAATTTTAAGGACTGGATGCAGTAGGTGTTGTTAGACCAGTAACACGCAGCTATAGTGCCGACACGTAAACGTCAGCTGCAGCCTGCAACGAGTCACGTCACCCACGTGCACAGAGTGTAACCTCCTAAAATGAAAACTTGATGCGTCAATTCTGTGTAAAGGATTGAACTATTACAATCGTGTAAGTGTAAACAGGATATATGTCACATATTTTTACCTGGATTCTGACCTTACATATTTGCCATTTGTGGTCATAAACCATGTCCAATGGGTGCTGCAAAACCTGAGACCTATCTGTGGGATCACAAAGCACACAAAAATAAAGATGCTCTACACAGTAAAAATATGACCTTATAGTGAACCTACCCAATGATTAAGCTATCCTGAAAATAACTACCCTCAGTCATATTGTTTGGTGTAACTGTTCAACTTCCTTTTGTGAAAGAAAAATTAGAAATTGTTAAATCTGTCTATCTTAAACGTATTGTTGCATTATGTTGAAACCAAACAAAATGAATATGCTACAAGGTATACACACTTTGGTTAAAAAATTTGATTTTTGTTATCATATAAAGTCCTGGAAAATGGTATTTATGGAACTGAAGTTTTGCTGTATATAATGTAGGTTGTTTATTGTGCTTGATACAATGATCAGAGCAAAGATCTTTGCTCTGAGCATAATCTTCTCAAAGAAATTTCAGAGCTTATTTTCCAGACAAGATATAAAGTAAGAATGCTTTCTTCTTCTTTTTATCCCCTCATATATCTACCAGCCTGTACTATTTAGAATCAGTGGGAGAAATGGAGTAAGAGTAAGAAACTTTCAGTGTGAGTGAGAAAAAGTACAAAACAGCAGACATAAGACTATGAAAACTCTAAGAAGATGAAAAAATAGGCACTATTTCATCTTTAAATGTATTACAGTTAACCTTTACTGTCATTCTTGAGGCCTAAGTATGTGAATTGCCAAATGTACTGGTAGAATATGACCTGAAAAGCTGCTGATTAAGTTTGAAATGGCAACATCTCCTATGATTATCAAAATCGGGAATGGCTGGTACAGGCTTTCCAACCAGAACAAATAAAACCTTCCAATATGACTATCATATAAATGAACATGTCATTATACAGATGACTCAGACCGTTTTAGCACTTCTATTGAAATGACTTTGTGCATTGCATCCTGCAATGTGTGACAAAAGGCAGCACTTTGGTGCCCACATGTAGCCATCTTGTAATTCTTTAGGTGTCATGAAAAGTCTGAGATGTCCTCATTGGGCTGGCAAAGACTACCTGCCTCTATCTGAAGAAAGAGCTGGAGGCCAGCCAGGATAATCTGGAGCATCTACCATGGCACTAGACATCTAATGTCAGTCAGCTGAAATGAGCCTGAGGCACCCAGGTTCACAGTGTGTTAGCAGAGATTTACTCGATGCAGTCACCAGAGTCTGGAGGATGACTCGACTTGTCTGACTGTAGAGAGATAGTGGCTAAGCAGCCAAGTGACATGCTGGGTGCCACTGACTGCCTTAACTAGATCTCCACTGACTGTGACAGTCTAGATACCTAGCTAATGTATAAATGGAGTCCTAATCGCAAATGGATTCACAACTGTGCCCACAAGACGTAGTGTTGTTTCAGATCACTCATGGCATCTAACTGCTTGTCAGGGAAGGCAAACGTCTAGTCTGTGTCCTACATTACACCTGCCATCGTTATGTGGATGCTGCAGACATGTTTGGGTGTATCAGCTGGCACTAAAAACATAAATTCAGGCAGGTGACCTAAGTCCGTAACTCTTTGCCTTCCTTCCATAATGCCTTCAGTAACTGCTGATGTGTTGTGGATTGCAAAGGCTACAGACCCTAATAAAGACAAAGCTCACTTAAGGAAACATTGGGTAGAACTGGGCAATTAATTAGCCAATTGCTCATCCAGTCTGGATGCTGGGAAAAACTCAACTCACCAGAACCTTTAGCCAATGGCAATCAACACCCTTCCTGTCTCATCATCCATCACCACATTAATTACATGGTATTTTAAATCTTTCTTGTCCATGACTGCATTGACGAAATAGATTATCAGGGGCAACCAACCTCAGAGTGCCCAGAAGAGGGTCAAATTATAACTGGGAGGAGGCACTCCAAAATTGTCAAGGGCAATCAGAATTAATGCTTGAGAGGAAATAAAACCAAGCAGATGAAATCCAAGATACTGGGACTTCCCTGAGGGATGACGAAAACACTTTAGAATAATGGCCCAATTATTTAATTCCGAATTTCAGTGAAAATCCTATAAAAGTACTTAAAACACCCCCATTAGCACTAAATGAGCTCATCTTGATTAATGTTATTAAAACAATTGCCAAAGGGTTTAGTAATGATTAAGTCTTTTATCTCAGGTGATAAATTCTTAACATTCGAGCTATATTAGGATAAAGCATAAAAATAAATGTTTATTTTAATTTTAATTTTTCTCATTTATTATATTCCTTTTTTATCCCTCAGTCAGACCAAGCAACACTTGCACCTTTCCACCCTTCTCTAAGTAAGTTTGGCACAGGAAAATTATGCAATAATTTTCCCACTGCTTCAGTTGGGTACTGAGAAGCTTCAACCTGTTCTTCCCACTAGGTCTGGGCACTATTCAAGGCACCAAATTAGAAGATTAAGATCCTTCTCTACTCTTCACAGTTAACAGCATGGGATGGGTTCAGTCAGAGAGTCTGACCCACTGCCTGACTACATCTGTCTCTTCGTACTCTTCTACCTCAGACATCTTCATCAAATACCTACATTTAGGCGGAGGAATCCCAGTCTTCAAACCCTGCATAGGCACACAATTAGAGTAAGAATCCAAGCCCAGCTGAAGCCATTAAAAAGACCCCTGTTGATTTCAATGGTGGATTTGCCTGGACTTACTCTACTGGTAATTGAAAATCATGTCTGATAGCTTTCACATCCATCCCACAGTGTCCTGGCCTTTCCCTGCCAGGACCCTCAGAAGAAGAAAATTTAAACCAAGTGTAGGTTTTACCTGTGACAAACACCTGAAGAAGTCAGGACCCAAGAGTCCCACACCACCCAGGAGCAAGACACAGCACCTGTGGAGAATGTTTGTTGCCACCCATCTGCGTCCTTCCCAGGACAGCAGCGAGAGAAGCTGAGAAAGCAACTGTGGTGCTGCCTTGCTCTAATAGTGTTGGTTATGGACCATAGCAAAGAAAGTCTTGTTGCATTTCCAAGATAACTCTGCTGCCGTTGTGTGGATCAAGACAGCCAGACAACCTCCAGGTGTGCTGTCTGTTGTTGCAGTGCATGGCCACAGCCACTCAGACCAGAGGACGCTGGGCCAAGGAAGACCCTAGCACCAAAGTTTAATGTCGTGGTTAGGGTGAGTTTGTTCCAAACTCCCAATATCCCCCAGTTCCTTAGTTTACATATTGTTCTGTTATTGGATTAGGCTTTCCCCTCCCCAAGTTATGTAATCCCTCATGTTTATGTATGTACCTCACTGCCTATTCACATGTTTGGGAAAGTTTTTCTTTACTCAATGCCCCATTGGTTTTTTCAAATCGAACCCTCCCCGAGACCGTTCTATTGGTTATTACCCCATACGTGTCTTTGTTCTATTGGTTATTGTCCTTTGTACCACCTTTCCCCACCCTGGTATAAACGGGGCTGCAACCATTATTCTTTGCTCTTCTGCTCTTGGCTCTTCAGTTCCTCTGACTCTCCGACTGGGAATAAAGAATTGGATTACAAGCAGGGAGTCCCTCTCTCCTCCTTCGTCCCCGCTCCTTGCTACTTTAGTATCGTTCTGCAGCCTGCTCCTCACAGGGAGCCTGCAGTGCCTGCCAAGCTGAGGCTCGTGCCATTCTCATAGAACACTTCAAGTGATTTAAGACGCTGCGCAGCCCCAGGGCAGCTGCGTGGTCAGTGTCAGTCTGTGGTAGAGGAGATCTCACTCCTAAATAAGTACTCAGAACATTGCTATGTAAGTGCCATTTGCAAAGGCCAAAATACACAGGAAGTTTTTATTTGCATGGGTCAAACACCAGCATGCAGAGCTAACCACCTACTTTGAAGAACTCCAGAAGTTCTAATCCTTTTTTCCTCATACATGTGTGGGCATGTACTAAATCCTTCTTTCCGTCATCCCACTGATGAGTGCATATTGGTGTCACCCTAGAGATGCTGGTAATATTTTTGCTGTTTTTCAGTTTTAAATGGTGTGGTGTGCATGTCAAAATACCTTGAGAAGACCCTTAGAGTCCTTACTTTTCTCAAGTTCCTGACATGTCAGGAGGCATTTTCCTTCAGTCAGGGGTCAGAGCAAACTGTGACTCATGAGTACTCAAGCTGTGTTGCACTGAGAATGATAGCAGACTGCTTTTCCTTATCTTCTTTCTTACAGGCTCTTCTGGCTGCATCAGGGCACACTGAGGTTTGCTCTTGGACAGATGGAAAAGGCAGATTTGGCAGGCTTTCTTCTCACGTGCAGCTGGATGAGCTGTAGTCCTTATCACTGAGTAATTATACAAATATCTCTGTGACAGCCCTGGAAGACAGGTGCAGACATCACATTGCCCTTCTTACTCTTTTTTGTATACTTGGCATCATACACATACACATTTGCACAAGAAATTTCACCTGAATGTAAGGAAGAACAACTTTACTGTGCAAGTGACTGAGATTGCCAGAGAGAGTGTGGAGTCTCCCTCACTGGAGATATTCAGGTTTCACACCATAAAGTGTCTCCAGCTCTTCATCCAAAGCCCTGCAGACTTCAATACTTCCTTTTGTTTTTCACAAGTGCCACAAAAGCCAGCCCACCATGGCTTGATACAGCAATACAGGGATAAGGGTCTGGCTAGCAATGCCCTTTAGTGACATCAAGAAGTGCTGAAGAGGAAAGGAAAAGGTGGTTTCAATCCTGTTATGTTTCTTGGCCAACCTGCTTACACATATTATTATCAGGTTGTTAGAGATGCTAACAGAGCTCACTGGATCTGAAGTGACCTTTGCCCAGAGGTTTTTTGATGCTATTTGTGTGCCTGTATATGGAACAGCTCTTGGTCTGCACAAAGGGAAGTGATAAAGAAACCTGATCCTGTAAATGCAGACCTGGGAAATCATAACCAAGGGATTTCATGAAGCAAAAATCAACCTAAACAAGTTCTGATTTATTTTTTTGGCTGGAGTACTTTATTTTTTTTAATTACTCATAGGTTTTGCAAAACCTCTGCTTTTCCATTTCCTGATATTTCTTCAATAACTTGAAAGTTCTGATGAATTCTCTGGGAATATATAAAGTATGAAACATCTTCAGGATTCTTTTCCTTTCATACCATATTTTGCACCACATAGCCATTACTGGATAGCATTTTGCAATTTGCTTGTCTTCACCAAAGCTTTTGCAAAATGTCCTTATTTGTTGCTGAAAAAAACCCTTGATGTTTTGATTAGTTTCTCCCTACATGCCAATGAACTTGCAGCAACATGTGCTTTTTTGCAGTTTTCTGGAAAATATAATGTCCTACCCTAGTCACAAACTTTGACTTCCAAGGACTCATTTGGCCCCTGATTTTTTTTTTTTTTTATCTCTGGCTTTATTTAGTTTCTTAGAGAAGTCCAGACACTTCTCCTCACCCAGACTCGACTTTCTGTCTTGGCTCTCTCCCCGCTGTCTAGTTTCTCCTGCTCAAGGATGTTTTTCTTATTTCCAAAATGAAGGATCCCAGTCCTACAGGTGAACCCTGTACAGCCCAGAGGAATCTGTCCAACCACATCCATACCTGCCAATTAAGTAGAGCCAGGACACAAGGACAGATCACCATTATCTGCACCAGAGAATGGTCACAGCAGTGCCAGGACTGTTGGGTTTTCCCCTGCAAGCTCTCTCCCAGTTCAGCTGCTGGATCCACCTCGAAGAGAGCCTGACCACCAGCGAGGTGGAGAGGGCCTCCCGGTGCTCTCTGGCTTAATTCTGGGGAAAGGGCTAAAAGTCCTGCTTGCAGGGGTCCCGATGAAGCAGAATAAAAGAACCAGAAGTCTGTCCTTTTTCCTTAGTTTATTTTCTTAGGAGCAAGCCCGCTGGGGCCCGCTCCCAAAAGCAGCTTCGAGGAAAAGGCAAAACTCCGCCCAGCTCTCCCCTTTTT
>WEIT01035426.1:60413-77562 GCA_013389985.1 Dryoscopus gambensis
GCCCCTGGGCTATGCCGGGCTGATCCCGCCGCCGCCCGCAGTCCCCTGGCGGGGGGGGAGCCGGGCACGATCCAACACAGGACCTCTTCTGAACGTAGCCGGCCAGCATCCTCCAACCAGTTCCCAGGCATGGCTAAGGCATTAGACCAGGGACTGTTTACTGGCCAGGTTGGATGCAGCCACCCCGTTTGGGAGGCAAAGAGAGTTTAACAGTACAGGTATTGCCAGATGACTTCAGAAACAATGAGTCCTCAACAGATGTACTCTTGGAGAACCAGTGGTGCCTTCTCAGATGCTGCTGCATTTGTTCAAATAAAAGCAGGTGTACTGGAGGCTGCAAAATGTCCTGACCATTGAGTGCATCTCCATCCATCAGAAAAACATGTGCCCACATGAGCCTGTGAACAGGCCATGAACAATGTTTGCAGGTGTTCCTCATTCAATTTCACTCTGGCATGGGTTCTTCAGAACCCTCCTCCCCATCCAGACACTCCCCATGCCAACAAAATACCCCTCAGTGGGGTTGGCTGAACTGTGTCAAGTGACTACTGCTGCTCAGGGGCTGGTCAATTCCCATTGAGAAGTAATGCTGAATTTAGCTGTAGATGTTTTTGCCCAATTAAAACTAGCAGGTCTGTGTGCTTTCTGTATGGGGGAGGGGGGTGTGAAAAAATAGAAGACCCCCATTCAATTGCACAAGCTTCACGAGCAATTAGTAACTCAGAGTGGAAAGAAATCATGAACCAAATCATAGGAAATGGCAACAGAGCTACAAAGATGACATCATAGTTTATTGGAATTATTTAAACAGACATAAGTGCAAAGCTCAATGGAGAACTCCAGTGCTACATGCCAGTTAAAATTAGCTTCTCATTCAGGATCAAGTCAAATATCCTTCTGACTTCTCACTGGAGTGCTATACACATCTTTTTATACATGGCATCTAAATAAAGCCTCTGTCACAATTAGCTGTGCTGAAACAACCTTGGATATCACATGATGATGCATATGCTTTAGCTGATGTGCATCCGGAGAGAAAGCTAACCAGAACCACAGGATATTTCAGCCCTCGGGGGGAGGGAAGTGAGCAACTCTGCTGTGGAAAGTAGCTGGAAGTCATCCAGCTTCTCCAGGGCAGTCAGTCATGAATATCCTGCTTTGGCCACAGAGGGGTTGTGGAGGAAGCAGGCTCACAACAATTGGGAAAGGTTCGTAACCACAGGAGTCAAATGAATGAAGCCAAGAGACTGCCAAGTGATGCAATTCTTGGGGAAAAGGGGAAAAAAAAGGGAAGAAAAAAAATACCCAAACCCTCCTCAGCTCCTACACAGGAGCATTCATCATTCACTGTGACCTTCCAGGAATGTGCTGACAGACACAAAGCGTTCTGTGTGACATTGTGCCAGTGAACTGGAATGACTGCGCTCGCAGCATTGTTCCTAACAGCAGGGCACCATCTTCTGGAGGCTGCACAAGCTGTCCCGCCGCTCCCGGGGCAGTGCGGGCCGGGCTGAGGGGGGAATGATGCATCATCCCGTTGAAAGCAATTTAGGACCTAAACCCCCCCCCCCAAAAAAACAGTTTTCCGAGCTCATATTGAAACCAGCCGCTGCCTCAATTAGGCACAGGCGCCTGAGTGCCTGAGAGGGATGTTGGAAGCGGGGGTGGAGCTATGCTGGGATGGGATGGACCTGGGGGAGACATCCCAAAAATGTCATACTGTCAGCGCTGGTGAGCAGGCACCTTTGTGCTGTTTATCGGCACAGCACAGCCACCGATGGACAGACAGAAAAGAGAAAAAAAGTGTTATCATGGAATCAGAACGGTTTGGGTTGGAAGGGACCTTCAAGATCATCTCGTTACACACCAAAACACTCTGGCTGCAGAAGTGGAACAAGGTGGGATGTTGTTGGGGTGTCAGAGGTTTTCCCTGCAGCTGTGACTCCACTGGGGACCTCACTGCCCCGGGTGCTGCCAGTGGGGCTGTAGCAACCCAGTGTTCACAGACACTGTGCTGCCAGTGCAGCTTCTGCTTCCGCAGCAACAGAAGATAGGGCCTTGGAGGTTTAGAGGTCACATCAAGCCATGCTTAGTGTGGAGGACAGTGTCACCTTCCTCTGAAATACCTCCAGGGTCCTGTTCCTTTCCTTGTAAGTGAGGTAAACCTTATTCCCTGGTGATGACCCAGGCAATAGGTTGCTGGTTTGGTTATATCTCCAGCGTTATCTCTCAGACCCTCCTTGCAGAGTCCATTGCCCTACATTTTCTACCCAGTCTGGATGCTAACTCAGTACAATGTATCTTTGCTTGAGTACAAGTAGTCAATTTTATTTTCCCCTGTGCAATGCTGTTGTCCAAACTCTTAGACTAATTTAATTTTTTTTAAAAAAAATTATCTGCTTCATTTTACACCTGCAAATCTCTTAAGTCCCAAAACCATGATGTCCGACATACATATCTTGCTAGTCTGCTCTTATTAAAACAGACATCACATATTTTAGCTGAAGGACAATGCCATAGGTACCATGAACAGAAGTTTCTGGGCATCTGGGTATGTCTAGGAGCACAAGCTGCTCACCCTCAGCTGAAGGGTAGCTGGGCAGCCAGAAGGTTTCACCAACCCTCCTTCTCTGTTATGTTTCCTGCAACCATTCCAGCACATCACATCACAAGAAGGGAGAGAGAGAAGGCGGGATAATGTAGGGACATGTGACATTAGGCTGTCCTTGGCACTGTGATGTCTGCCTCGTTGAGGACTTCAACTGCCAGACTGGTAATTCAGAGGATACAGGATAGCAGGAAAGAAAAAAAAAATCACTCATGATGTGAATTCTTGGGACAGTAGAAAAAAACCAAAACCATACATGGTATGACTCTGGGGACTGTCCTGTGCAGGGACAGGAGTTGAATTTTGATGTGGGTCCCTTCCAATCCCAGATATTCTCTGATTCTACGATTCTGTGTTGCCACTACAGACAGCGCAGCCTGAGCTGCACAACAGGCCTGGCTGGCCAGACCTTGTACCTTAGAGGATCTGGCACAGTCAGGAAGAGTGGAGCCCGCCCAACAAGAGGAACTGGTGTGGGAAGCAAGGTCCTGGAGATCCTGGCCACAGCTGGGTTTGCACACTGGGAGATACCCTTGTGTCTTGCTGGATGTCAATAAAACAGACTGGAGTAGGGTCATCTGAACAAGAAGAAATAAAACAAACTTAAAAAAAAAAGAAGCTGCTGTCTCCAGTGTGTCCTCCACAGAGACAGTGGGTCACCTGGCTGAAGTCAGGGAGAGAACTCCCTCAAATGATATGAAAACAGGGACTGGAAAGGTAATAAGCCAGTGCAGGAATGAGGGTAGGATTACAGGCCAGGGTCAGAGAGGTAGGATGTGGGAAAATATTTGGAGGAAATCATAGTTGCTACAACCCTTTAATAAAAATAAAGTAGAAGATGCCAAGAACTTATTCTTCTGTCCTTGCCTGGAGCTAAATTTTCAGGACCATCCAGGTGATGAAAGATCAGTCAGGCAGAGATAAAGGATTTGCAGCACCTCTGAGCAGCACTGTCACTGTAAAGCTGGGTGCTCAGTGATGTCCAGTATGCTTTAGACAAGCATTTGGGTTTCTCACTTCAAAACCAAACATGCAGCTTCATTTCTCACAGTCCAGCTGTAGCCCTCAGTCTCCCACTGCTGCCGTGGGCTGCAGTCACAAGGCTGCTCCCATGCCTCTCACTAGTTTGCTTCTTGGCATCCACTTCTGGGAAGAGCCATCCATGTCCCCCGTGTATCTGAGAGCATGTGATCCTGGGCAAGTCCTCTACACCCTGTATGCCATGGATCAGACATGCTGGGAAAAGTTCCCTGGGACCTCCTCAGTAATTGCCCAATGGTCTCTGAGAGCGTTTATTGGAAAATGGGCAGACAATCAGAGCAAACCTGTAGGGAAGCATAAAAAGATGAGATCTAAGCTGTGGGTAATAGCCTGGCTAAACAGAGTAAAAGCTTACAGTTACGATTCCTTTAAGAGATTCACTTCCTTCTATTCTGTGCCTGATGCAATAGCTGGTTTTTAGGAGATGATCAACCAGAGTTCTCTAGTTATGTGAGGGAAGGCTTCACCTCCTAGTGAGCAATGAAATGCTAAGCCCACCGGGTGTCAGTTGCCATAAGTTAACTGGTAGTAATTTGCACCAGTGGATACCAAAGACAGATCTGACTTGGTATCTGCAAAGGCAGTGTTAATGAAAGGTAATGTGTGCCCACTATATAACTGTGGGTTTTGTGGGTTTCTGGCAGCACACTACCAGAAAGTCTATGAAATAAAGAGTATTGTCATCTTGTGTGTTACATTCATTCCTGGGTATCTCAAACCTGTTGTGTTTACTATGTCCCCATTCCCCCCTATATGAAAACAACAGAGTTGTGTCCATCTTTGCAAAAAAAAAAAAGGCTGAATTCCCTCAACCTTTTCCCTCACTCTTTACTGATGCTGAAGATCTAGAGACCTGACACAATGCTCTTTAACAACAAGGTTATGGCTATCACAATTTATCAGAAAAGCAGGGCTACCACAGTGTGGTAAGGAAATGAACACAATGTTTTCTTTATCATAAACTCAAAGCACATTGCATGCAATAATTGCCAATTTCTGTCTTCTAATTCCACACATATTGGGACATGGAAAATTTGGCATGGGGAGGCTTTTAAGGAGGAAATTGCATCTTAAATTTTTTAATATGTTTCCATAACTTCTAAGCTTTTCAAGAGCTCCTGATGAATTAGAGGATCTCAATCCTGAGAGCTGAATTTAAACAACCATAAAAGGACTTAAATTTCAGATGATGGGTGCTCAGCCATTCTGAAATTCAGGCATTATTACAATGTTTCCAGTTAAGCACCCAAAGTCATTAGTCACTTCTGAAAACCTTGGCATAGAGTGAAAGAGAAAATCTCCAACTGAGCTAACATCTTTCATGTACAGACTCGTAAAACAAAAACTAGAAAAAATGTCCTAAAGCCCATGAGTGAGTCAATCTCATTCATTGTGACTGTGGCAAGCTGTAAATTATTTTTATTTAATAATAGCTAATACCTGGCTTTTATACAGCTGCTTGCTTCTATTTTTTCCTTTTTTTCAATCAGTGGGCTATAAATGTATTATAATCTTTAAATGCAGCATCATGGAGCCATTAGCACAAGAATTTAGTCAGTGTAGACAGACCATCATAGCAAAAGAATCCAGCTAAACAAAATATACACCAAAGTATTTGCTCCTTAGAAGACAATGGGAAATTTTAAGCAGGCAAAAAAATCCAATGCCTTTCTCACATACTATTCTTGAGAACACATTTCTCATTCAGATCAAAGACAGTTGTGTTAATATTTCTTTCTCTGGTTTCTTTTGGCTCCTCCTACCAAGGAGGCTGTATTGCAGATCTCAGCTTCAGGTTTTCTACCCTGTCCTCCAGACCAGAAAGGCAGGAGGTGCACCAGAATAGCCCAGAGCCTCCCAGGACTGCTTGCAGAGCAGTGGTTTAGGCATTAGCCAAAGGCTGTACCTGAAACAGCCCCCCAGCCCATAAGCCCCAGCAACTGACTGAACAGCCAAGGAGCCAAAATCATCCTCAGCACTGCGCTCAGCCTGGGGCATTTAAACATCCCATGGTACTTCCTGGGGTACCAGTAGTTTGGATGCAGGAGCTGGCTCATTCAGGATGTGACACCATAATGTCCCCGCTGGCCAGACTATTTCTGCCATGCAGCAACCCGCTGCCAGCCCAGCTATCGCCTGCCTGCATGGACCCTGACCAAGCAGAGGAGCTGCTGGGCAGGTGAGCCTTGCTCTTCAAACTTAAAAGTTTCAGCCTTGCACCATCAGCACCAGTGCTGGGCAGTGACCAGAGAAGTCAGAGGAGGTGGTTGCCCAAGCACCCAGGTTTCATGCAGCACAACAAGTCTGTGCCAGACCCATCACCCTGCAGCCTAGATAAGACGAGCCTAAGCTGGACTGAGCTCTACTTTTCTTACCAGGACATTTTTGCTGTCTGGGGCCAAATTTCCTGAGTGCTCTTACACAGGGCTGAAAGTGTGTGTGAAGCCAGGGTGTAGCTGCAAACGGAGCCAGTCACCTGGCTCCTGTATGAGGGCCTTATAAAGGTCATTTCATATGTATTGTTGTAAAGTGCTGCTGTGCCATGTCTGCACAAACCCAGGGCATCATTACTCAGCTAAGACTGGTTGTTGGAGTGGGCAGGCTGAGGGTTGATTTAGGCGAGGCAGCTCGGTCAGTTTTCAAGGGGTTAGTAAACAAAATAAATCCTTGTGAAATCTTTGCAGTTGGCCCTGGGACCACGAGCAGGTGTTTGGTTCCTGTCACACCCCACAGCACACACAGAGAAGCAAATGATCACATAGGAGGGATCAGGTCCAGTACATCCCTGTCCCATGGCCTTCTGAAACAGAAACAGGTCCTAATACTTGCACACAAAACAGGCAGCTCGTAAGGAAGGTAAGGATAAAACACCTAGGAAGAGAGCAAAATTTGAAATGCTAAAGAGGTGGGTGCAAAAGAACAGAGAAATACATAATAGGCACCTAGCCACCCAAAACACCCAAAGGCAAATGTCCTGGATAGATGCAGTCAATACATTTTTCTGGATATTTTGCTTTCTAACCCAATCTTAGAAACCTGTGGTTATGTGTTAATTTTACACATTCATTTAGCAGTCAAACCAACCCTCTGTCTCATTTTTACCTAGTTCTAGAAGTTAGCATTTTATTTGGTTTGCAGATAAGGTTTCCTTTTAAAGTAAAATTATTCCAGACAAAAAACCCAAGTCAACAACTGACAAATTGTCACATAAAAACTTTATAAAGCATTTTAAAGAGTTAAGGACTAAAATATATATTTGTAGTGCACAGCATTAAGGTAAATATTACTTTTTTATCCCTAAGTGCAAAATATTAAATAGTCACATACAACAAAATATTTCACCAAAAAAATAGAACACAAGAATTATTACTCTGGTCCTGAAAACAGGCGGGTTTTATGTGAATTATGTGCTTACACCTCTTGAATTAAATAAGTCTTTGCTTACCACTATGGAAGGTCATGCATGAGGTTATTACTCATGCATACCAATCAGTTTCACAAGTAAATCAGCAGGAGGCTAATTTGACCAGACATTTGAAATTTACCATAATTTTTAAAGTATGAATTGCAATCAAAGCATTATTTTCAGGAATAGTTTTTGCTCTTATATGCAGAATTCCCCACCAAATGCTCTCTCTCTTCTAAGGCAATGTTTAGAAATTCTCACTAGCCAAAATTCTACCTCCCTGTTTGTCACAGGGACATTTTGGAAATGTTATGCCTGGGTCAACACTCATCTTGTTGCATTTTAATGAACAGTGTGAGCCCTTCTGATTTGCATAATAGCCGATGGTTTCAAATCCTGACAGAGCTAACACCTTATTGTCCCCTTTCATGAGAGTACCTGGGTAGCAGCGACCTGGACACCTCACTGTTGCCATTATTCAGTGGATGTCATCAGTGCTCAGATATTCTGAAAACCAGCCTGCATTTAATAGGTAGCTAAAAATACATAGGCATGGGCTTCCTCATAAGCCAGAGCCCTTTAGCCTCCCACCCTGCCTGCATGCCGCTGTCTCCAGCTATTTCATTTTCTCCTCAGCAATAGGGGTTTGGAAGCGCTCTGATACAGAACTGCATCGCTGTCACTTAGCAACCTTTGCCATGGTCACTAAATGAAGTATTTTATCAAGGAGTTCATGTAAGTTTGGCATTTATAACCAAATTTCCCTCTGTCACCAGCTAATTAAAGTATAATTATTAAAGTTTAAAATAAACCTGTGAGGCTTTTTCTCTGTGACAGAAATAGAAATTAGGAAAAACTGATCTAAAGTTCTGCTGCAAGTTACTGGGATTGCATTTACCTAGTTCTTAACCTTTTGCCTGCTTGTTGCGAGAGGACATTGCTGAGTTGGGATGCTTCCTGGGAACAATCACCTTGGACATTGTCCCTTGCCTGAGCCTCCATCAAGTCTTTGCTACATTTAAAGTTTTGTACAGTAACAACAACTTTAGTGGGAGATACGATTGCTTCCTGACTTATTTATGTAACTTTTAGGTTGGATGAATTTGAGCATTATGGTTTATTCCCCCTTTAATAGAAATAATAACAACAAAATATTCTCAAGTATACATGAGAAAATTTGGAGCAGTACAATCACATGAGAACCTCCTTCAGGTTTAACAACATACACTTGGGCTATGCAGCAATATTTTTTGCATATATCAAGCCAGTGACAATTTAAAACTACAGCCCAGTAGCCCCGAATGGCTGCGAATGGCTCATCTGCTGAGCATATTGTGGGTAACAGTCATCTCTTTGCACTTCTTGGCACCCCACCAGCAACCAGCCTACCCTTGACTGCCTCTCCCTTGGCTGATGGAGACAGCTCAGGGTGGGGATGGAAACTGAGGCAGGGATGCATGAGGGTGGAGGTATCTTGTACTGTGGGTTTGGCAGCGAGGGCCTCGAGGGGACCATGGATGCTGAGTGTACAGCCCAGGACATTTTTGCTCAGGTCCATGCAGCTGTGACTGAAAGCCAGGAGCTGGCAAAGCCAGATGTGAGGGTACCAGACCTGCTCAGCCCTCCTCAGGGGAGGGGGTCCCCACCCCTGGCTCAGAACTGCGCCCGGAGGGGCCCTGGGAGGCACCGAGCAGGGGACACAGGTGTGTCAGGCTCATGGAGTGATTTTTTTCTCACAAGACAGCACTAAAGAAGGAAATGAGAAGCAGCCTCTTTCGTGGCTGAGATTCACTCTGGAGGGCTGCTTCTTGCCTGCCGCTCCTATGTTGCGACACAGGAAATTTGCTTCTGCTAACACCTGGTGTTGTTTCAAACAGCCAGATGGTCCTAACCTCAGTCTCCGGTAATTGATGGCCTACTTGTCTAACCCTGTAACTATCTCTCGCTTTAGACACAGATGCTGCATCTCTCTAAATACTGTTCCACATTAAAACATCCTACCTTCCTGTTTCACGTATCAATCAATGCAGTAATTCTTACAGAAACCAGCAATGGCCTGTATAAACCAGGAGACAGTGGGTGTAAGCAAGGAGAGATAAAATTATGCAGGCTTAAATTACAAACTGGATGTGCGGTTTGAAGGATTTAGACTCGCATTGCAAAATTAGCTGGGACATAACCAGCAAGCAAACAGACATCAGGCAGTGACCCCAAGAGCAGATGTTAGCTCACACAAGCCAGGATGCCCTGGTATGTACTGCTCTATTACAATGACTAATGATAATTTGGTGCTTCTCTGCACCAGCCTAACCCACTGCTCATTCCCAGCAAATCCAAATAGCCTTATATTTGCAATACCTTTTTTTCTGGATTTTCCTGGTAGATAGATCTCTTCTTCCAGTTGGGCTCTATTTGTAGGTGGTCTCTTACTACAGAGATGATGATGAGGCATCCTACAGGGTAGCACAGTACCAGAAGACATTAGCCTTCATGAGTTTGAAGGCCAGAAGGTTTTATTTGACAAATTAGGATCTGCCTGGAGCTCCCTGCTTCCTCTCAATCCTTGTTCTGAACAAACTGAAGACTGACACCTGGGACCCTAACAACAGACTCAGGAAATGAAAGCTGATGTTACTGAGGCTACCAAGATGTTCTGTTTCCTGATATTAAATGGAGACAGTATTCTTCCATCTCTCTTGTTCAGCAAGAATAAAACTTGACTGTCAGCTGTTCAGAAGCTGAGCCACTGCTGCTAGTTCAAATATCTTTCTTTCTTGCATGACCCCTCAGTTTCATATCACAGCACCTCTAGGCATTAATGCCTTGCTTTCAGGGCATGGCTGGGACAGAGGAACTGCTGACATCTCCTTCTGCATGGAGACACAAGGCACAAAGTACAGTGAAGGATTCATTCAGTCAACACAAGATTTCTGTGCATAGACTGAATCCAGTTCCTTACTTGGGGCCAGGTTTTTGCATTTCTATTAGTCCCTCCATTTTAGGCAGGTGGTTTTGATCCTGCAATTTCTTTACATGTGGTATGTTACCATTCACATTCTCATCTGAATGTGCTTATCCCATGCTCTCAAGTTCACTGACAGACACCAGGCATGTCACCTTATAAGGTCTGCCCACAATTATACGATGGTTACTATAAGAATAAAGAGGTCAAGTATAGAATTGGGATGGACATAGTAAAATCAAGGTTACAGTTTCATGAGACTTAGACAAAGGCATAAAATTCTGCTTCCTTCTGAGCCCATTTAACTCCCTAATGCAGAACAAAACTATCCCAGGAGTACAGAGAGGCGGTGGAGAATCAGGAGGAATAAACAGGGAAAGTGGCTTTTGCCTTTAGGCAGTAAAAAAACCTAGTAGATCAGATCAGCCACCCATGAAACCACAACCCTGATTTACAAGAATTTACTAGGTCAAAAAAAATGGACATGATTCCACGCCAATGATGTGCAGAAGAGCAGTCCAGAGCACGAGAAGAAATGAGCTTTGCAGAAAGGTGCAATACCTATGCAGGCTCTCAGGCTGTGCAGAGTGCATGAGAAATCAATGTGTGTGTGAACAGCTGAACTGCTCCCGAAGTCACTGTAACTCCATACAATCTGTTCCTGACACAAAACAATGTCTCCAAAAACCACCCCACTGCATCATACTTTGAGAAATAGACATGTGTCTTGTTATTTCCATCCACATAATACATGGATCAGAAAAAAAGTCCATAATACAGGGCACTGCATTTTTATACAATATCTGGATCTCTGCAGGAAAGGAGCATGATAATATTGAGTCTTCCTCTTTCTTTCATCTCAGCACATTCCCAATAAAGCTTCTTCACTTTCTGAGCCTCACAATTTTTCCTTCCAACTGTTGTCTCTGCCAGCTTGAACTTGACAATTGAGAGAGATAACTGGAATGTCACATTTTAAGCATGATCAGTTGAATTTCTGCTTTCCCTATGTACTTATTTGCTCTCAGGTATGGTTTTTTGTACACACTTCGTTTTCTACACTTCATCTCTAAGAAGCCTGTGCTAGCAAAACTTTTAGATTTTTCTGGCCTTGTTGTAGAACTGCAGCTTCTCTAACATACATTAATATTGCACAGGCTCCCAGCAGACAGAGGTGGAAAGCAGTTCAGGACCAGAAAGTCCCTCCTCTTGAGACCAAATTGAACTACAGATGAACTGAAGCGCCTCCTCAAGCCATAGGAAGAGCTGAGCTCATCTCAAAGCCTTTGGAAAGAGAGGTCCCAGTATCTCATTACCCAGTCAGCTGGGACATGCGTGGGGAAAGGAACCACTGCCAGGCCCAAGCCCTGGACCTGGCTCTTCCAGATACAGCACAAACACATCAGCAAAGTGTGAGGGCACGAGCCCCAGCCCTGGCTCACAGTTGCCTGTCCAGTTTGCTGACGATCAGGTCTCCTGTGACCTCGGCCAGGGCACCCAGTATTCACCCAGACCAGGTCTGGGCACAGTGCAAGGGTCAGCAGAGGCCAGCAGTGCCCCTGCGTGCAGGCAGGCAGCTGGACACGGGCCCAACGTGCCTGTTGGTGCTGGTGCCTAAAAAGATCCCTGCCTTTTACTGGGCAGCAATTTATCTGCACAGACATAGACACTGAGCTTGAAATATAAATAGTTGTATCTAGCAATGGGGAATGGAAACTGTCCTGGTCATTGGTTTTGATGTATTTATGGCTGGTTTTAACGTAAATCTAAGTTTTCAGTGCTAACGGTCCAAGCCTGCTGAGCATTCTCTCCTTCCGCCACCATATTTTTGGCAAAAGTCAAAACCAAATACATTCACATCTCCTACCTCTTTGCCTCCAGTATTCTGAAGGGATGAAAGGGATCATGAATTGGATGGAAATCTGTAGCACTCTCTATTCACACTTCAGATTGTAATCGTAGCTATGCATATCTGAGCAGCCATCCAGATGCTAATAGAGCTGATCCTGTGGCAGTAAGATTAGAGAAAGGCCTCCACTGTTTAATTTTTTGATATTTATTGGCTATAAATCAAAGAGCCAACACATACTGAGATACCAGGGGAAATGTCTTTTTTTGCCTGTGTTAACAGTAATGTTCTAAGATAAAGCTGTTATTTTAAAACATGACTTATTTTCACTTTTCACTAGTATTTTTAACTGTCCTGAAAAGAAGGATGTTTATACAATTTTGCAAAGAAACATGAACTGTTCTACTTCATGTGCATTTCTTTGTTCCAAAATGTATTCCTCTTGTTGAGATTCCAGCAGACAAGGAAAGCAGACACAGCGGTTACTTTCCAACGTGAAACTTAAAACCACAATCTCCCGCTCAGAAAACACAGAATGAGTCACAGGAAGGGGCCACTTGCTTGCAAAACTCATTAAAAGCAAGGCAAGGCAAAATGGATTTCCTGTATCAATAAATAGATTGCTGGCAGTAGGCAGAACACCTGACAGTGCTGGAGGCTAAAAACTGGTCCAAGGGTAACCATTAGTAAAACCAGATCAATTCTTCAGCTCGGAAACTGTATCTTCCCTGTACACAGTTTTCTTGGAATTAGTTGGCTTAATCCAGCAAAGTGCTTAAGAATATGCATAAGTTTCAGCCCAGGGAGGGATGAATAAAACACTTGCTAGAATATGCTGAAAAATGATGACATCTGTATTTATTCACTGAAGCAAGCTGTATTAAGATGCACACATGGTACCACTGAGGTGCAGGTGAAAGCTTTGTTTCCCAAGTTCATGAAATAATAAAGAAGCCCTAGTCCTTACATAAGCTTAAAATTTAGCTGTAATTGCAACTTTGTTTTGCTGTTAGCAGTACTCCTTGGACACTGTAGCACACAATTCCTTTTGTTCAATGTTACTCTCTTCTGTTTGGCAAATGAAGCCAAAATGACCTCTCCTGTCTTCTGTGCAGCACACTCGGGATGTCAAGCAGAGCTGCTTAGGGGGCACAAGGCAGAGCTCAGCATCTGACCCAGCATCACCCAGGGTCAGCACAGGGGTAGGAACAAGAAGGTGCTTTTTGGCCACTTACTCTGTTTTTGTTCCATTTCTCTAGTTCCCCCTAGAAGAAAACTTATTTCTCATTTTACCTTTGTTTTTCTCCCTCAGCTCCCAGTCACTGGAAAGGTCTCGATGAAGGTCTCTTCCCAAAGCATCCAACAGCTGTAATTCCTCAGCACCGTGGTGTTCCTTAGAGCCAGTCTCTTGGCTCCCATTTACAAGTAGCCCTTTGATTGCATATCTCCAACATGCTACTGAACAAAATGAGTGGCTGTATTTTACTGCAAGCATAAGAGTGAGGACCACCTAAGGTCATGGCACTGTGAGTTTATTCCCTTCACCACCATACTTTGCTGGGCTTTTATTAAAAGAAAGGAAAAAAAAAAACATGAAACAAAGAAAAACTCACTAAGAACAATCTTCAGACTTCACCTTTTCATGCATTCATAAAAGAGCTGAAAGTTTTATTAGTTATATTTTTAGGTACTATCTCTTAACATCAGCCATCTTCTGTCTCTTGCAATGAACTATCCTGAGGTATTTGATGGCATATGCAATGCATATTTAATTAAGACTATCTATTTGTAAGGATGAAAATGTAGTATTCAGGAAATATTACCTACTTTCCCCATGGCATCAAAAAATCCCCTAACAACTTTATGGTCTTTTCTCCTAAGGAGCTTCCTCCCTGAGACTGTTGTATCTTTAGTGTTAATGGGATATTTCAGGAGCAATGAGTATGTCCTTATAAAGTTTGGTTTGCTGATGCAAAAGCACCATTTCTCTGACTTTTAATTAAAAGGGCACCTTCATTTCTAAGCCTGTCTCCAGAGCTCCAGGGTAAATGTTTATACAAGGCAGAGACATACAGAAAATAGAGAAGACTGAAGAAGCAGTGACTGCAGGCCGCCCAAATACGGCTGCTCTTGTATTTTCAACAGAGAACTTGAGATGCCGCAGAGCCTTATCAACCCCGAACATCTTTGTTTTCATACCAGCACGCACAAGCCTGGCAGTATCACTACGCTGCAGTGAGTCTGCTCAGCAAACCTGGCAGTGGGAGCAAAAGGCAGCACTGTGTTCTCAGGTACAGGAGGGAAAAAAGGGCATTGGCTTTTCCCCAGCAGGATGGCCAGTGGCAAAGAAGAGGAGCCCCCAAAACCAGGATATTTGGTCTCACTGCCATGAATGACATCCCCATTCAAAACAGATGGCTAGTTTTTGCTTAGGTCACACTAGGAATTAGAAAAAAGGAAGATTCAAAAAATTCGGGGGTGGGGTAGGATTCCTGACTGCTCTGATTCACTCCAGTCCCTGTATGGTTGCTCTTGGCTCCCAGGTGCTGTTCCCACATCCCAGCCAGAGCCCAGATCCCGGCCCCATCTCCCTCAGTAAGCACTTTCAGTTTTAAAAGGCTCTGGGTAAAACACTGCAGCCAAACAGCAAAAATAATGCAAGTTACACTGGACAGCCCCAGTAAGAAACAGGCAGTGGAGAATGGAGATACAAAAGCCATGCTTTACTGGTTCAGCAGTTCTGCAAAAGCACTCTGCCATTATTGAAGAATACAGAAAAATAGGAAAGTCAGGAAAAAATTTATTTCACCTTTATTACAATATATATTTCTACCCTTGTTGCATTCAGCAGATCAAAATGAAGTGTTAAAATTCTTTTCATCACTGCAGTAGCACATACATATACAGAGTAAACACTGTCTATAAATAGGCTTTCAAATAATAACAAACCATATCTACAAATAAAAAACACTCAATACCTCTTCCTCCTTCCCCAAATTACAGCAGTAACATTTTATCTTCAGCATAACTAATGCCACTAGTACAGCATTCTTTCCCTCCCATGACAGGTAGCATGGTGTGGTCATCAGCTTCAAGAAAATAAACATCAGTCACTCCTCACTGCTGCATATTCTAGTTTCTGTGTATTGCATGAATAGAATATACTGTGATTTAATGTGTCTGCATACTTATGTTAACATATTCTTTCTGTAACAAAAACCAGCATTACACTGCAAGCAAGGTTGAATTTTTTCTTTCACAGAAAGAGTAGCAGTTTTTTAAACCATCCCTTTTTCTTGTAAATGAATTAACAAAGCCGTTTAAATATTATCCTAAAATTAATCAGCTACCACATCAAAATGTCTTATATTTTCTGGAAAAGTATGGTGCTGTTTCTATGAGGTTAAACCCTTGATTTTCATTTAAGTGTCTTTTTTGTTAGTAAATTTGATAAAAGTTATAGAAGCACACATTCCTGATGCTGTTCAGCTATATTTCAATTTTGGATACAAAGGGGGATATAGCAAGTCAGAATTGAAGCACTGAACGTCACAGAATCACAGAAATGTTGGTCAGAAGGGACCCCTGGAGGTCATGCAGTCCAACTTCAGCCTTGAAGGAGATGGTTACCAACATGAGATCAAATCAGCCATAACCCTGTTTAACCAAGGTGTGAAAAACTCTGGGACAGATTCTGCAGCACCTCAGGGTTACCTGTACCAGTGCTGCACTATGGCCACAATCCGACAGAATTAAAACAGTTCCTCATTCATGCTTTCATTTGGTTTTAAATACTAAAGGCAACAAACAACCCTGGATTGCCTATTTATTAAGTTACAAATAAATATATCACAGGCTTTAATTGCGCAGAACTTTCAGAGACCATCTTTTCTGGTGGGTGTGGCTGTGTGTAGTATCTTGGGAAAATATATTCCAACTACAGCTAAGGATAAAAACCACAAAACTGACAGCCTCTCACTGAAGAGAAGGGTTGGTTTTATTTTATTTATTTTGCAGAATAAATGGATTGAAATAGGCCTTTACCAAAATCGAATTTAAGTAGGATGCAGCTAGCTAGTAAGTTCACCATTTATTCAATCATTAATGACAAGTATTAATAGATAATTAAAGGAAGGTGTGGCTATATTTAGAGATGCAACCATCTCAGTTTGACAATCTGCAATCCCCACTGATTGTCTTTCAAAAAATCCAGCCATATTTCTTACACCTTTAAGTAAAAAGATACTCGCATTTTCTTTAAACTTTCAAGAGAAAACAATCAGTCTGGGTTGTCCAACACTCATTTCTTCCTCTTTGTGTCTAATGCTGTTATGTCCAAAGTGGACATTCATCTTGCCTGAAGCAGCAACATTCGTGTCAAAGGAAGGCTTAGGGAGCGCTCTCCACTGCACACTGCAGCTGTGTAAAGCACTGCACTTGTTTTCTTTACTATTGAAGGCACAGAGAAAATATAAATTGGCCCACTAACATCCCACATAAAGTCTTCAGTAGTGAAACTTAGAAAACCCCTACCAGAGAGTTACCATCCTATCTACATTGCTACCACTTTTGACATGCAAAACCAGTACTTGTTGTTACAGAAGAAATGTGATACAGAACAGCCATTTCCAAATTTCTGGGTGCTAAACAACCATAATCATATCTTAAAATTTCTCCTGGACCACTCTGCCTTCCTGTTATTAAATTCTTAAGAGAAAACACTATAAAGCAGCTGCAAAACACATAGCCTCAGATCATTAGCTGGCAGAGACCACAGCCTGTGAACCACCAGCGTAGCCATACTGAAATACAACATACATAGAATCCCATGATGCCATTTTCAGTGTTTCAGAGAGCAATTAGACTTTTCTATATATTTCAAAAGGAAAAAGAGAGGTTCTTCCCTAACTACAACACATTTGAAATCATTTGGCATATGGGCACTTGGAGTCCATATTTCAAGTACCACATTGTGTAAAGGCAGACCATTTGGAAAATGTTATCAACTGATCCACAGTATTGCTTTTAGTGCACACAGTTTAGTCTTAAGGCTGTCAAAAGCAATATCTACAGCTTGTGTCTGGATAAATAAGGAAAAAAAAAGAAAAAAGAGGATATTTCATTACCTTAAAGGAAAGTAAATTGCACTAAAAGTATCCATTCTTTATGATACAAAAAAAGCAAAAAATCCATGTAGTAAAAACCTGAGATGCATCATTCACCAGCATCAAAATTCACATTTTAACCAAAATAATATTTCAAACAAAACTATCCCATTTTGAT
>WEIT01035426.1:83069-113539 GCA_013389985.1 Dryoscopus gambensis
AGGTGTTTAGATATTAATAATTTTGTGGGTTTACTTTTACATGAATCAAATCATGACTGTTAAATAGGCTTATGTTTAACCTAGATTTAATTTAAAAGGAGTAACAACCTTTATGCCAGAAAACTGGATAACTAAAACCCATCTAGCCCTGCTGCATTCAGTGATTACACCTGAAGTGGGCTCATTTATCTCTGCTCCTCTCAGGACTTAGGACTCCTTATGGTTTCCTTTCCACCTCTGTGTGGTGGAACCACTGTCTTTAGAATTAACTAAAAGGATATCTGTGAAGAGAAAAACACTTGGCATAAAGCAAACAATGGTATATTGGCCTTTGCTGCATTAACAGCATCGCATTCCTGCCTCTAAGGCCTCTACAAAAAAAGATGTGCAGCAGTAACACATTTCCTCAAGCTGGAACAAATTTGAGCTTCAAAATACAGCATGAAAAGTAATCTTTAAATTGACACTGAAATAAAAGTTTTGGCATAAGTCACAGGTTGCCTTTGATTCTGTTCATGACAGAACAGAACCCTATCTGAGTTAGTTCAGCTTAATAGCAGCTTACTTTCCAATTCCTATTAAAAATTACTGTTCATAAAATAAAGAAATACTGTATTCAGTGCACGCACGGTCATTAGATCTAACTATTAAGCATTTATATGGTGTTCAACTGTAATATCTAGCCACGACATAATTAACTTAGTAATTTGAAAACCAACATGACTCAAATCTATTTTTTCCCCTATGTTTATGATCATCAAAGCCCTAACAACTGATAATGCTGGCAGGCACAGAAATAACAACCACAATTTTAAAAATTAATTAACATTTTCACCAAAAGTAATGCAGTGGTTATACAGAGAACTCAGCATGTGAATTCCGAAGCTGTTCAGTCTTTCCTGTGAACACGTATGTCTAAAGTGCAGACAAGTGTCTTTGGCATAATTTAGATTCTATCACCCATAATTTATAATTCACTATACATGTAAAACAAAAAGCAATAAATGAACCTTAGCATAACCCTAGTACACAGAACAAATCAGATTAGCTATGAGGAGAGTTCTGATGTGTACCAGAGGCTCTTCAAACATTTATGGTAATTTGAATATATAAGAAATGCTGACATTAATGCAATAAAAGGAAACAGCAATCAGTAATCCTCCTGGTAAAAATTAGAATCAGGTACTTCATCTGATCCCATTCAGACATCAATTCATTTTTCCTTATTTCCTTTTTTTGTCTCAGTGGATAATTACAAAAACCACCACACTCTGTCCTTGATCTTCTGGTGTACACAATGGCTTGACCACACTGCAAAATGTATCCAGGGAACCAACACTACACCTGTACTTTTGCATGAGCCTTGCTCACCTAGGCATTCCCACACATCACCATACATGAGCTGGTACAGTCTAATTGTTTCTCTCCTGTTCATATTCATCAGAGGAAACATCCCATTTTGTTGGAATAAATTGCTCTAGGTCATACCTGGATATAATGTTAATGTCATTAACTGACCTAAAGCAGAGCTGATACACTGTTGCCTGATATTTCTTCAGCAGCTAATGGGCAAAAATATTTTTTGCTAAACATGGCTAGATCCCAGGTATACTGAGCACTTTTTGAAGATGCCCATCTTTCTCCCAGGATTACATAGGATGTAAAAGCCACAAGTAAACATGATGAATCCAAGTCTTTTACCTGCTCCAGTGGCATGGAAGGTATTTATTACTGTGGACCAGCAGGCATCAGCGCAGGTCAGTTACTGGGCTATAATATAGCAGCTAAAGCACTGATGTTGTCAGGTTACAGCCTTTTCCTTAGGCCCTTAACAGCATGGTCCTTATTGACTTCCAGTTACTTTAAATTGCACTTTGAGCAACTTTTAGTTATCACCTACTCTCAGAATTAACCAATGACACAAAAATATTTTAAGACTGATCCTTCCGAACCTTGCAATTTAAAAATAGATTATCAACACTTACATACAGAAATAACAAAATAAACTACAGTCAGCAGAAGATCATCATCAATGTCTTTGAAGCTCATCATCATTTATGCAACAAATAAAACAGTGAGTATCCAAAATGGATAGAGTTCTAGTCAAGGTAAGACATTGTGCTGTGCTTTAAGGGTGAGATTTAATTTATCTTGCTTGACTCGAAGCCTGATGTCTAGACAGCTCAAAACAAAGCTGTTTCTCTGAACTCCCTTTCTACTCACTGGAAAGAAAGGGAACTCCTCCAAACAGATTCATCCCATCCGTTTTAGGTTCCATTCCTGCATGACTCCAGGTTAAGTCAAGTTTGGCAAGGAGAATTCCAGCTACAGTGACCACCCTGGGCCACAGAGTATGCATTTCACAAGCTCCCTCAACAAGGAGCAAAGGGAAGGTGTATTAGCATCTTATGAATTAATACTGCTGCAATTCCCAGTTTGCAAGAAAGTTACAGTTGCTGCAACTACATAACTCATTCAAATTACTGCTTCAGAACTAACTGTCCATGTCTGTTTGGGGTGGTTGGAAGAGCAATCACCACTCAAGGCTAAGGGGCTTTTGCTTTTGATATAACAAAGCAGGTTTTGCTCTGGATATCATTCAGCAGATGTTTACATTGTGTAAGCATCACTCAAGCAACAAGATGTTGATGAAATTGTCACCCTTATACGTAAAGAGAAGCCTACAGAAATTTTAATTTTTACACGCAAATGAATAAACATAAACAAGCCACAGATGCATGAACAGATTTACTGAATACTCACTGGCTCACTTTATGGTACAACTTCGCAATCCCTTGGTGTGTCCAGTCTTTGCCAAGAGTTGGCAAAATATGACCTAAGGTATCTGACCTGAATAAAGGAAAAACAACATAACTGAACTGAAAAAAACAAAAATACTGATAATAACAGTCAAGTCTAATACGAACCCCACTAACTTACTGGCTAGCTGCAAATGAAAATAAGGTTTTCCGTAAGGGACTGACTGTTATCAGAAGAGAATTATTTTATTCCCCTTTTTTTTGAGATAGACTGACATGCTCATCCTTGGCCATGTTGTTTTAGTTACTCCTCTGCTCCAAGATGGAGAAGCTTGTGACCCATAAGGTAATATGGAAGTTACACCACATAGGCCATCAATCAGACCTCTAGGAGGCCACCAGTGCTAAGCACATTTTTTGAGGTTTACATTAAATGTTTTCTAAATAAACCAAACCTACCCATAAGGGAAGTTTATGAGAAATTGAAAGTATGAGGCAAGTCATATTCTAGCTTACTTCAAACTAACTTCTCCACATTAAGCCAGGAATTGGTCAGGTATATTTCAACTATTTCGAAGTATTTATTCTGGCTTCAATGTATTTCCTGCTTCATATGAGAGAAAATTATTTACACTATAATAACAAATAGTGCAAATAAGCATCTTGTTTGACTAAGCATTGTGCAGATACACAGCAAGAAGTCCACACCCTGAATAATTTCCATCTTAGAGGAAGAAATATTGGGCAGTGACTTAGGATGGATTTGCATTGGCATTGTAAGGTAAAGTGATTCAGTAACTCTGGGCAAATCAATAGCAGAGAGAATATATCCCACTCACTCTACGGAAGCTTAAGAAAACAAAGTGGGGAGAGATGTAAATTTACATTGGTGCCAAATGAGAAGTTTGACATACAATGGGTAAATCACAAGAAAGAAGAGAGTTTCAGTTTAAATCAAGTATTTTAATTTCTCCCAGACTGCTCTTGAAAATTATTTTTCCTTGTTCTTTTCCCTAATTAGATATAACTAAGTTTGATTTTTAAAGAAATTGATTTCAAAACAAATCAAAACATCTCACTTCAAAAGACAATGCCTCTATTTTTATTTCACGCTTTCCCTGTTCCACACACAATTGTTTTCCCCAGTGTTAAATACACTAAATAAATAGAAACCAGCAAGTCGGTGAATAATTTTGGTCACTGCAAAATTTTGAGGTTTACCCAAAGTACTAATCTGAAACTTTCTATCAGATTCTAATTCTGACATTGATTTTGGAGTTAAATCTGACATGGATTTTTGGAATTACAATAATAATGCCTATCACTGGAATGCCCTAGGGATGCCATTTAAAATAAAATTCACATGTTTCTTCTTTTTAATTACTCCTTCATATTTAATGAATTCTTTTAATTGCTACTTACTTCATAAGTGTGATGCAACAAAAAGGTTATGATTTTGCAGAAAGTCCTCCAATACTACTGTAAATACTACCATGAAACACCAACAGGTGACAAATAATGGGCACATATAGCATGCGTCTATTAAATTAGGAATTCAGCTAAAGATTCTCATATTGTTTGAAATCCAAATATAAAAAAAAATAAACCAAAACCCAGAAACAAAACCTCCCAAAACACTGGAATATGAAGACTCTGTGATTACCATTCTCTGTTAATTATGTTTTCCTTTAGACTAAAGGGCAATTTGTCCTTGCATATAAAGTCTCTCCCTGTTCGTGAACTCACCGTGTGATTGTTCCATCAATGTCAGAAATAACAACTTTATCATCCCAATTCCATAGGTAAATGGTGCCTTCACAGCGGCAAGTGCCTTGATACTGGGTTGTGACACTAAACGTCACATCATTGGGGCCATTCTTGAGCTTTAAGCTTTTCTGCAAGACATTATCAGCAAGATGATCAACAAACTGAGCACGGGAAATGGACACAGTGCAAAAGCTGCACACAATGGTTGCCTTGGTGTAGTTGGCTGGGGAAGTTTTCATGGATTTCCCCTCCCATAAAGGCAAACCCATTTGTGGGACTGTTTTTGCCTGAACACCAGGGTGCACTTGGCAGGTAATGCAGAAGGACAGGGAGACCCAGTGTGTGCCTCAGGGAGATTTAACCTTGGGGGAAAAATAATCTGTGGTCTAAGTTGTGTGTTGCTGGAAGCAAAGTAGCAGGAATGACATGAACTGATGAAGAATAAGTTTTGTGAGGACCAAGGGGAATGCGACGATGACCCAAGCCGGGCCAGGCTCAGTGCCCAACAATCAAGTGTCCTGCTTTCCTGTCCAAAACAACCATCCTGATGGAATGGAGCTCAAGTGATGGATCTGGAGGGGTAGAGGAAGCCCAGGAAATAGGAAAGTAATATGTACCTGTGAAAGGACAGAGGATAGTAGTTAATGAAAATGTATGTTTGGTATACAGATGGTTTAAGAATGAAGTGAAGTTGTATGTGTGGGTAAGAATGGATTTCAGTAATGAGAAAGAAACACAATGGAACAGTTAGAAGATGTATCAGCTATGTGGGAACTGAGTATGATACAAATGATACGGAATAAGGGGTGAAAACTGTATTAGGTCTGGCTGAGCTGGAGTTCATTTCCCCACAGCAGCCCTCACAGTGCTGTGCTTTGCACTGGCAGCTGGAAAGGTGTTGGTAACACAGCATCAGTGCTGTCTCTCCCACTTCCCACCCACATCAAGGGGCTGGGACTGGGCAGGATCCTGGGAGGGGACACAACCAGGCTAGATGGCCCGAATTAACCAGAGGGGTATTCCACACCATACAACATCAGGTCAGATATAGAAGTTAAGGGAAGTAGAAGGAACAGGGGGCATTTGTTATTTTACAATGTTTGCCTTCTGGAGCTGAAGCCTTCCTTTCTGGGAAGTGGCTGAAAATCCCTCACTGGCAGGAAGTATAAAAACAAGAATAAACTTGTTTTTCTTTTTGCTTATCCACCTTATGTTCTCTCCCCCGTCCCACTGAGAAGGGGAGTGATAGAGTGGCTTGGCTGGGCACCTGGCACCCAACCAGTCATCCCAATTGTTAGCACTGAATTTTATTGCTTTCAGCAGAGCTATTCTAAATAACAACAGCAGAGGCTTTCCCTGTGTGGTATATATTAGACATTGATTTATAGAACAGAACAAAACAAATAAACAAATTCTGTTTCACAACCACGGATATTAAAAAAAAAAAAAATCCCCAAATGCTCACATAAACAGTAACAAATGATGGAATAGGGGCCATTTATGGGGGTTTCCCATTCTGAAAGACAGATACATATGCAGAGAGAAATATGAGTAACAAAAAGTTCCATGAACTCTAATTAGGAGCTTTTCTAGAGGGATTTGTGTTCTACGGTATTACAGCTCTATTGTACAATAACCGACCTCACGCACCAGACAAACTACTACCCTTCAGCCTACACTAAATATCCTTAACTCTCCCACTTTGCTGCCCTTCATTGTCTCCTGTGCTCCTTAGTGACATGCAGGACAAGAGGCTCCTGATTTGATTCTATTTGGTGATCTAACTGTTCATTTTCCCAAGACCTGTAGGAATTTAAAACTCTTAGGGTATCTTCTTCTTCATTATCTTTCACTGCAACTTTTCAATTAGTTAAAAAGTGAAAAGGAGGTGAGAATACAGAACAACTGATGGGTAACTGATGAGTCTCACCCATTGTTTCATCAAGAAACCAATTCAAGAGTAGTTTTAGCTTCAGCTAATTTCGGCAAGGTTTCTGAAACTGAACAGTCCCATTTTATTTGTGTAACCCCTGCTTTCTCTTTCCTAGAGAAAATTACCAACACAACCCATCTGTCTGTGATGGTTTGAACCTGAGTTGATAGACAGTTGTTTAGACCAATAGCGCTTCTCAAAATTTACGTATTTAACCCACGGGGAGCCATCGGAATCTCTCTCTTGCTTCTGGTCCTTGGACAGGTAACTGGGCCACAGCCCCGCCCCACGCAGGCCAGCCCCGTGGCGCAGCTTGGCAAGATCTTAGCCGCTCCTGCTCCGTTTCGGCCCGGCAGGGGCCAGGCTGGGCCTGCCCACAGGGCCCGGCAGGACCGGGGCCACGGCCCTGCTCCGTCTCGACTCAGCGGGGGCCGGGCCACCCCAGCGCGGCTCGGTAAGAGCACGGCCGGGCCCCGTGCAAAGTGGTCCCGCGGCGGAGATGACCGCCCCTCCCTGCGGTCCAGCTGCCGCCCGGCAGAGAGCATGTGACCAACAGAAAACAGGTAAGTTCCAGCTGCAGAACCCGGATACAATTACACTCCTTCAGTGCTGTAATTTCCCCAGAAGAAATGAAACCTGCAAACATCAATCCTCCCCCCAGGTTAAAGGAAAGAAAGGAAAGGTAAAGGCAAATGAATAGACACCATGATAGTGACACCAAAGTCANTTGGCTAAGAATGAAGCCTCGAACACAGTTGTGGGGAAAGCTCTAAGTCGAGGGAAGGGACTCAGACATGCCAACAGAAAACCATCCTGGGTGGCTGTTGTGCTGTGACATTGAAGCCATGAGAAGATTGATTCTTGTGGAGAAGCCCCATAGTATGGGCAAAAGAGACTCCTCTCCCTAAGTGAACTGATGAAAGACTATTATAGAGGTGGTAAACTGACTGAAATAATCCCAAATTTGTGTCTTTAAGTGGGAGGATGGGGGGAGGAGAAGTGTTCTGAAGGTTTATTCTGACCCTTATTATTGCTTTTTTTCTTTTAGTTCTGTTAATAAACTTCTTTATAGTCTCTGAGGTTTAGAGCCTGCTTTGCATTCCTCCTAATTCTTATCTCACAGAAGATAAAAAATGCAAACAAAACCTCTACACTAAATTGGTGTTTCTGCCCAGTTTCAAACTGAACCCACTACACCGGTTCTTGGAAAAAACTCTGCGTTTCTTACAAATTATCCAGGCAGTGAGTGATGGACTGTTAAATGCTGTATGCCTTGTGTGGGTTTCCTTCAGAAAATTAATTATCTGTACTTAAGATGACAAGAAGTATTTCCCTAAAGTAGCCCATTTTTCCAGATCAAATTGAAATGTACAGAACACAAAACTGTAACAGTTTTGTCATCATTAGTCAAAACACCTCTTGTCACAGAGGAAGAGAATTGGCTTCAAAGAAATTAGTAAGCTCCAAAGAAATCAATAGCCTGGCCTCATAGTAAATTCACAAGCAGCTCTTTCAGAAGTTACTAACAAAAAACTGTATTTATGCAAAATGCCTACAAATCTGCCTACACATGAGAGAAAAGGAAAAGAGAGGAGGGAGAGAGGACTCTTAACATATACTCGTTTCATATAATACAAGAAAGGACATGGTTCCAGTACATTTACTCAGGTGACAAATACACACTTTGGAATTTAATTTGGTATTTTTCTAAATGAAATCCCATCTCCAAACCCCAGCACTTGCTGCAAGGAACAACACTCATGCTTAACACAGAAAAGAGAAAGGAAAAGTCTTTTTTGAAAAATATAATGAGATAGAATTAAATGCAAGACATAAGAGCTAATTAAGCTTTGAAGCCTGAATAACAGTAAAGGTTCACGTTGTATTAGAAATGACATTTCAGGACATGAATGTAAAATTAACTCACAAGCTGGTCAGAAGTGAGTCGAAGTGATTTTTTGTAACTGATTCCAGACAATAAGGAGAGATGACTAGAGTTGGTTTGTAATGACCCGAGGTTTTGCTTGGCAGCTCTAGGGTCTTCATCGCTTGAAGAAGATTCATCTTTTATTCTGGAACATTGCACACACAGAAAATGATGTTATCATGTCAGTAAGTGCTTCTCAGTATCCATTAAAAATGCATTAACAGTGAGTCACCAAATAAGTAATGATTCTCTGTTACCAAGTACTGTCTCACAGGAGGTCATTCACATCATGAGTTTTAATATATCAAAAAAGTATCAAACTTCCATTCACATGTTCCCCATTATTCAAACTTGGATTGTTACAGGCATGTGAATGGCTATAACAATAGTCTTCATTACTTAAATTTAATGAATATAAAAGAATATGCTACATAAAGTCAAAAATCTCATATGGCAAAAAAAAATACCCATTAGATACTGTAACTACAAAAAAAATTCCACTGTTCTCAGGAGAAGAAAGAGGCACTTGTTATACTGGCTTTCCATCTTCTCTCCCAAAGAATTTAAAAATTAATTTTAAAAAAATGCAGGTTATGGAAATTTTATTATACAAAATAACTGCTTTTCTTTCAATGAGCAACTTCAGATAACTGGATTATTCTTTTCCAGGATTACCTTGTTCAGAATGTGATGATGAAAAGTCACAAAAGCTGAGCTCCCTCACAGTATTCTGTTTAAATACACACTGGTATAATTACTTTTGGTCTGCTACAACCATTTTGTAGAACCTTGTTAAGGGTATTCTTCCTCAGAAAGAAAGTTTTCCTACACTAAAAAAATCTATCACTGTAGATGTAAGTTAAAATCTCTTTCAGATCCTACAAATCTCATCTTTGAAACAATCAGTATTTGGCCTTTTATTTCAATCACACCTGGATGTTGTTTGATGTTAGGAAGTCTTGACCCAATATCAAGGTACTGCATGTCATGACTAGCAACATTTAAAAGCCTATCTTATCCTTAGTGACATCTGATCTCAAAAGCTTTACTCAGCATCCCACTTGTCATATTTTGCTTGCAAACAATAAATTTTTAATGAGAGACTTCTAAGGCCAGTTAAAATTTAAACAAAGAACACCTATTTCAGAATCTAGTCTGCTTGAAGTCTTAATCCCACTTTAAATCTTATCTTTAAACAACCATGTAAGAAACAGACCTATATGTCACTTGTCATCCTTTGTAAGAAAATCAGCCTTTCCATTTTACTCTGTGGTTCTCAGTCTCAGAGAGGCAATGGAGACAACAGCTGATGTCCTACAGGATGAGGAATCCTCCTTCCAGCACATTTGCCTGGACTGCAACTGCTAACCACCAGAAAGAATGACAGCTTTTTGTTTCAGAATGGTGACCCCTGAACCTCACTTAATGAGCATAAAGCATATTTGAATCTGGCCTTTTTCAGCTGTAAATGCAGACAGCACAAACAAGATGTCTTTACATTCCAGTCTGCATGCACAGAAAAGAGGCAAGGTAGGAGACCTGTTCCTGGCTAACTCATCCTCCCAACAAGCTAAAGCTCATCTTATGGAAGCCTCCAAGGTGAGATTCTGGTTGTACAGTGTGATTCATTAGGAGCCCAGGAAGAGATTTCTGCTATCCTCGGAAGAAGTAAGAGAAAATCATGACTATTGACTGCAAAAAACACTCTAGAAAGTCCCTTAACTTTCCAAAATATGCAGGAACCAATTAATTTGTCAGGTCATAAATCAAAGTAAATCAAAAATTTTAGTAACTGCGATCTGACAACAGCTTTTGTTCATCTGTGATGTTCCCTTAAAAACTCCAGAGAAATACATAAAGCTTTGGAGAACTGCTCCAAGTACAGCTGTTTCCAAGGGGCTGGAATGTGTGTCCCAGAGCTGCCAGCCAAACCACAGAAATGCCAGAGTGCACTCACAAGGTCTGCAGCCCTGCCATGGGCATGGCCCTCCTATCTGCAATGAGTGCAATGAGTAACAAACTAAAAGTATTTCACTGACACAGTATTTTTTTGTTCAAATAGATGAGGTAACTCGCTTTCATTTTTAAATGGTAACTCTTGCTTATTTCAGGTACAGATGATTTGGGGGGTACCTGTTTGCCCTGCTGATCTGTGAAGAGTCTTCCGTAAGTCCACTCTCACTCATACCTTGCTCTGGCTTTGTTTCCTGTAAAAATACAAGAATGAGTAGCTGTGCATCTCCTGTTGAGCAGAAAGCAAATGTTTTAGAAAATATTTGAAAATCAAATTCTGCCTTGTACAGACTTGGTAAAAATAAACAGCATGTTTGTTTCCTTTGCTTGTAGGCAAAGCAAAACCCTTAAAGAATAAAGGCAGTACAAAAAACTAAAAACTGCAACTGTAAAACTCAGAAGAATAATTAAGATTTAGGTTTGCAGAGAAGAAGTAGAGAAATACCAGGTTTAACATCTAATACTGTTGAAGTTCTGGGATCAGCTCCGTAGCTACTCATACACCTCAAATAGATAGATTTCCCCTGAGAAAGCGAAGTATGACCTTGGAGGAGGGAAAAAAAAACCAAAACAAACTACCTCTCATAGAATCATTAAAATTTTTAATCCAGTAAAACTTTCCCAACTACTCTTACCTTGAGTAGATCCTGAACACTACTGAAGTCATTCCACAAGAGTTTTAAATAGTGAATAGTTCTACTTTAAATAGTTCCATTTAAAGTTACCACAGCTTAAGAGATAACCAAATACTTCCAGAGAAAATTCTAAAAACTTCAAACAACTATAAAACTAAAATCTCATGCTCTGAATCCCATACCCACAGATCAGTACAATGGTTATTTAATGCTAGGCTAAAGAAGTTCTTGACTGAGGCACAACCATAAAATTGTATTAGAAGTAATTTTCTCCCCTCAAGTATTAATGCTTCAGTAGTATAAATTAATATGAAGAGGTTTTACTAGCCAGCTTTAAAGATTAAATATGTCTAGACATGAGATCAATATTTCATATAAAGCTTTGTTTTTCTCAGTTTCTAAAATTCATCCATGACTTTAAGATTGTTATCACAAACTTTTAATGCTCTGAAAAGAAACTCAAAAGACTTTCAAACCAATATATATAGTCAGTTTTCCATCTTAGCTTTTGCTGAGTTTTACAGCTCACACTACTCATAAATATGTCTGCTCTTCAACCATCAAAAAAAGATGCAGAAAGGTACGTAATCTGCCTGAAAACTTTAAATTAGTGACACAACTCCTTGATTCTAGGTTCCCAAGCAGAGATTTAATACATTAGATACTACTGCTTCAGATTTGTGTAATGAAAATAAATACACAACCAAAACTCTTCAGGCAAATATTCAGGTAGGGTTTGATCCAAAGCTTTCTGAAGTCAAAACAAATCAGACTTCAGACCGCGTTTAATGTGTATATCCTCGGTCACACTGAATACTAAGTCGCTCTCTGAAGTAAAGTTCTGAGGGATGAATATGCAAATAGATACCCTTCCCAATGCAACCAGAAGGAAACTCTGCTTGCTTCTTAAACTTACCTCTTTAATAGTGCTGTTCCTCCCTCGCCATGAAAACCACCACCTTCCACCTTTTTTGGGCATCTTGTCCCTCATTATAGATTCCACAGTTGCCTATGATAAATGGATGGTAACATAAAAAAGGCCCAAAATAAAGGACAACCTGACATATGTAAATGAAAAAGTGCCAAACACACAATTTTAACTGATAATAAATAGAATAAAAGTAAACATACTGTCTGTGGACCATAAATTCTACTAAAGCAAAATCTAATGGTATCCAGAACTGCTCTGAAGTAACTTAAGCATGAATACTTATGGTATTTTTAAAAGGAAAATGAAAAGGAAATCAAATCAAAGAAGAAAAAAGCATAAAGAGACATTAGTATAATGTCTAGAATGGAGAACCTACTAAGTTATTTAGTACAAATTATACATTAAAAAAAAATAATTTCCTGAAGGAGGTGTCATGCAAAACAGTAACAAACTGACATGCCAGTTATTTACAAAGTTCATATTTACTCACCAGCTTAGGAAAAAAGCAAAGAAGTTATTAGCTTTTATGAGTTTATAAATTATGAATTTATGAATTATCATGCTATGAATTTGACAAAAATGTTAGATTGTTTCTTTTATAAACCTTTTCTACTTTTCATTGGTTCTACATACTAGACACCAGTAGAAAAGTTTCTTTCAATATCCATAATGACTGGAGCCTTATGCATTGTAACAAGGGGAGCTGAATTCTTTCACTCAGAAAGAAGCAGCAGATGAAACTGGAAAATATGGTAAAAGCAGCCACAGGGTTTGGTATGCCCTAGAACAGCTTGGCCACTGTATTTCTGACATGATAGCTTCCACTGCAAGTAAGTTCACCAAAAGAAAGCTCTGATGTTGATTAGTGATTTTAAAAAATTTAAAAAAAAAAAAAAAAAAAATCGAAGAACTCTTAGCAATTAAGAGTGGGCTGTGTTCAGATAATGTGTAGAACAATGGACCCCTTTTCTCAGTTTTTCAATGGGTTTTCTTTTCTTCACTATATTATCTAAAGTATATGAAGAAAGAAAAGAAATTCCTTTTACCCATCTTAGGCAAAACCCAAGACATCTGGCTTGGGCTTTGAAGTGTTTAATTTAAAATGCAGTTACCTTACATTATTTTTATTGCCACTGAAGACCCAATAGGCACCTATCAAGGTCTGAATCACACTGTGTGAGCACTCAACAAATACAGAGTAGGATAACTATGTACCTTCGGTGGGAATTTGAGTTCCATGGGATGAATCCCACTTTTGATGATTACTAGAATATTTGCAGTAGTGCACAAAACAGCTGGTTCTGTAACATCTTTGAAATTCAAGCTATGTTTACCAGATTCTTGGGATTTTTAGGTTCAATTTATTTTATACTAGGATGGCATCATGCAGCTGCACATGACTGGATATATAGGTAATGTGGCACTAAGAAAGAAATACTGGCAGAAAGTATTCTGGGATTTTAAGAAATTTTTAGTCCACAGTGATGGCAACAGAGATAGCATTTGAATTCATACAGAACAATCCCAAAGATATGTGAAGTGCTGAAAATGGCAGAAGGAAAGTTTAGGTTTCAAAATTTGTTAAATCCATTGCTAACCTGGGCACAAAATAGTGCCAGTGGTGATACTACCTGTTTATATACATTTATAGTATTTCTGCCATGAGCATCTATGTAGCACCAGGTCATGTGGAACTGAACTAACTTCTTCAACAAACTTATACAAGCCAACACACACAGTTGTCACACAGTCATACCTATCTGGCACTATCTACCTGGGTTATGAACAACCAACTGAGAAACAAAAAGCTAGCAAGCTGCAGGCCTTCCTCATCTAGTACTTAAAGCTTATTCACTGAGGTTATTTATATTTAGTTAATAATTTATGCTGTATACATATAAAATGGTAAGCAAACACCAAGTATTCAGCTGAAGCAAACACAAACATGGGTCAATATAATTTATGTTTCCAATCCATATTAATGAAGTAAAAAAGAAGTTTTCTTTCTTTAAAATAGTTGTAATAACTTTAGCCTAGCAAACAAACACTATTCACAGACCTAACTTAGTCCTTGTTTAGGCCATAATGTAAAGAGAGATGAATGTTTATGTGTGGGTAGATTTTACTGATGTGCCGATTCTCTTGTACAACAACCCACTTCCCTCCCTTAATCAACAGCATCATTTCAAAACTCCTCCTCTTAACAGCCTTCCTGTTCAATCTCACCTTTGGCAAAGGTTTCTGGAATGCCTGCATTGCCAGCAGAAGGGGACCAGCTGTTGTCCAGTTGTAGTACCTAGGCATGCAAGAGAGACAATTACTGCATTCTGTAATCCCAAGGCCCAATTCACAATCTACCCGGTAATCACCACCAGGCAGGTTAAAGCCATGAAGCAGAGGTCAAACTCTGGCCTGCACTAGTAATAACAGACCCATCTTATTCTACAGCACGTTCACAGGTATTTACCACATATATTTTTCAGGGCATGCAAGAAAAGCTAGGCCTTGAGTAGAAAGAGTATTTGTCACACATTAATTGAGTCATCATAGAATCACAGAATGGTTTGGGTTGGAGAGGACCTTAAAGATCATCTAATTCCAACTCACCTGCCTTGGGCAGGGACACCTTCCACTAGATCGTGTTGCTCAGGGCCCCATCCAACCTTGCCTTAAAGCACTTCCAGGGACGGCACATCCACCACTTCTCTGGACAACCTGTTCCAGTAATTCACCATCCTTACAAATATAAAGAATTCCTCCTAACATCTAATCTAAACTTCTCCTCTTTTAGTCTAAAGCTGTTCCTTTGTATCCTATCACTATTACCATAGAAAAAGTTGCTCTCTCTCTTTTACTAAGTCCCCTTTAAGTACTAAAAAGCCGCAATGAAGTCTCCCCAGAGCCTTCTCTTTTCCAGACTGAACCCCGACTCTCTCAGCCTGTCTTCATAGGAGAGGTGCTCCAGCCCTCTGATCACCTTTATGTCCCTCCTCTGGACTTGCCCCAACAGGTTCATTCCGCCCTGTGCTGGGGACTCCAGAGCTGGATGCAGCACTGTGAGTGGGGTCTCACCAGAGCAGAGCAGAAGGGCAGAATCGCCTCCCTTTACCTGCCCACGCTGATTTGGATGCAGCCCAGGACACATTCGGCTTTCTGGGCTGCAAACACACACTCTTGGCTCATATCCAGATTTTTATTCACCAGAACCCCAAGTCCTTCTCTGCAGGGCTGTTCTCAATGAGTTCATCTCCCAGCCTGTACTCATATCTGCGATTGCTCCACACCAGCTGCAGCACCTTGCATTTTAATTTGTTGAATTTCATTAGTTTCTTGTGGGCCCTTTTCTCAAGTTTGTCCAGGTCCCTCTGGATAGTATCACTTCCTTCTGTTGATTCCACTGCACCACTCAGCTTTGTGTCATCTGCAAAAGTGCAGAGGGTGCACTCAGTCCCACTGTCTGTGTCATTCATAAAGATATTAAAGAGCACCAGTCCCAAGAGAGAGCCCTCAGGGACACCACTGATCACCAGCCTCCGTCTGGATAGAGCTGTTGACTTCAACTCTCTGGCTGCATCCATCCCACTAAAGTCCTTACTGTATTCCACTTTATCACAGCATGAGCCACATTTTTTACAAGCTTTTTCACTGTTTTTCTGTCAAGCAACTACATAAAAGTTAGCAGCCATGGTCTGTAGGATGTCAAGCTCCTGCTATTATACACTGAACATGGCTTAACTCTTATTACAGACAGTACGACAATTACAGTATCCATTGTCTAGGGAAGCTGAAGCTCACACAACATTAAGAGAATACGACATTAAGAACCTCACCAAGGTCTCCTCTCTTCCCAATACATTCAGTAGGCAGATAAATACTACCATCAGATTCAGAGAGCTGTGTCAGGGAAGCAGCAAGTGACTCACCTCAGACCACAGAGAGGGCCAGGTATAAGGCTGCAGCACACACAATATAAACTATCACCTGGTACATCAGCCTTGCATGAGCCATGTCTATGACTAAGGGTAGCCAAATTTCTAAGCGCAGCACAAAGTCACGATCTTTCCTCCAGCACTGTCTGCCAGGTGCAAGGAGCTCTCAACTATAAGAATCCCCCAAAAAGCTGCATCTGGCATAGACCACAGCACTGCCCTGCTGCCAGCAATATAAACATACCAAATAATGCCTCCACCTTGCAGAAATGGAAGCCTCATACTCAGAGGGTGAAGTTTAACAGGTCTTGAAAAGCAATGCCTCCACAGAGGCATATTAGCAAAATATTCAGTATGCACAAAAAAACTACTTGGGACTGAGTGATTGCAAGCAGACTGACATATCCCTGTAAATATTAATTATTCAATCTGGCTCAGGGCAAGCCTTAGCAAGTTCACATCATATTTCATTTTTACTCTGTCAATTGAATGTGAATACTATTAGCATTTAACAGCAGCTTCTTGAAATTCAAACTGTGTCAGTTAGCTGTAATAGGTCATCTGCAACTGTTCTTCACTTTCAATTCAAAGGAGGAAAGGTAACTAGAAGGACCTGAATTCACTAGGCAGTTGACTCTTTCTGGATGAATCCAAGCTATGAACATTCAAAACCTGGTTTTCAGCTACAGTTGTACTGATGTAATGCACTGAAGTGACACAGAAGTGTCTTACTGTTACAACAGTAGTTTTTTTTTTTTCTGAAATATACTTACTTATTTCCAATCTTAACCACAAGGTTAGGGTCATCAATGATAGAAGGATTGTCCACAAACTGCTGATATGTTACTGCATGTTCTAAGAATTCCTCTGTGGGGGGAAAAAGTTACATTTGTAAAGCATGCATTTACGGATGCCTGGGATGGGCTGACCTAAACCTCTTAGCACCTCTCGGACACTCTGGTTTCACCTTCATTATGAAGGTGCTGAGATTTAACTGCAATATGGAAGCAAACTGTTCAGAGACTCTCAGTCTCAGAAGATGATGAGGGTTTCTTTGTTTGCTTCTGGGTGTCTTTCCTTTCCAAATACAACCTGAAGTGAAAGCTCAGGGACGGAACTGTGAGGGAGGAAATCTCCTTTTAGTAAAGTTATATAATTTACAAGTGATTCAGATGACAGTATGACTCAAATCACAGGACAAATGAAATGTTTTAATAAGTAGCTTCTGAGCAGTAGACAGCGTAGCATCAGGCTCATACGATTTTACAATGCCACATTACGGCAGAAAGTGCAAGTCTTAACACATTTATTTTCACATTATGCCACTGGAAGTTTAAGGTACAGAGTATTGTGATTTATCTAAAAGTTACACAAGAAACTGGAGGTAGGGCAAGAATCAGGTTAAGCTTTTCAACCCCTTCTCCTCATGTCCCCATTTATGGACCACCTTTTTCATTCCTGACTCCAACAGCTGTGAATTTCCTTAGCTTTATACTGTACTAAGTGGCAAAAGTACCCTTAACATGACTGTGATACAAAACATAGCACTATCAGGAGGTAAAAATACCAATAAAATACTTTCAAAAATTTTCATATATAGCTGATTTTTCAAATGTGTTAAAAATCCTAAGTCCTATGTAAGTCTACTATTCTAAGCATGAAAACTTGTAGGAAGTTTATCATTACGTGGGCAGTATTCATCTTCTCAACACAATGCTGAGCACAGCCACACGAGGGCTCTGCAGCCTCAGGCTGGAAAGCTCAAGCCCAGCTGCCAGCACACGTCTGCAATTCAGAGACTCATCCTGTACCTTTGGTTATCTCTTTGTTCTCAGTAAGGCCTCCGCAGAGAGAAATGGCAATGGAGGGCAAATCCCGAATTCCATCCGAGGTGCTTTCAGCTCCACTGTCAACACCTGAGCTCCCGACAGACTGCGGGGAGTGGCTGGCTGGCCGCAGCCCCACGTCGGCCGTGTTCCTGCTTTGGGCATTATCCCCACTGGAAAAGAAAATTCGTATTCATTCCCAAATTCACTCCCTTCAACAAGCACTTTAATATCTGACACATGCTTAGGAAAAAAAAAAAAAACCTGAAAAAAAAAGAAAAAAAATTGTTTCAATTTTACAGCAAAACAAAACAAAGTAACATAGGGCCTCATGTGCCCTCAAATATTAGACTGCCTCTACTTACTTGCCTAAAATAGGCATGTATAATTATAGCTTCACTTATTTACAAGAGCTAGGAAAATAAGACAATAAACTGTATAATCTTAGTAGACAAAATAATGGTACAATAAGCTGAGTTTATACTAGAACTAATCCCACAAAGGAACAAGAATAAGCATATTAGTTTATTATTTAATTATTATTTAATTATTATTTAATTTATATTAAGTATATAAACTGACAGCTAAACCCAAACAAATTATATGTATGTTTGTGTATTTATGTGTCATGTATATATAAATAAAATATTCTATATGTAGACTACTAGAATTAAAATTTTAAGAAAAAATAAATCATTATATCCACTTAAAATCTGATGAGATCATTATTACAAAGTGTAAGCTCATCAAACTCTGCTTTCCACTCCAGATTTATATGAATGCATTTGAGAAAGAAATTTTCAATCTAACATTTTCCCCATATAACTAATCCTTCTCAGTTTTATTGAAATGCTAATAATACAACAGCTGAGTTAAAGCAAGCAAAAAAAGAAAAATAAAGTACACAAGCTACTTTAGCTGTTGCTCAACGATTTTCGTCAAGTCACTAGAGTATATGTTGAAAGAGAACTATAAACGTTGCAAGAGGCTCTAATAAAGATCAGAACAAGTTGGAAATTGTATGTTCAGGGTGCAGTATTTTCACATATAACTCTATCATGCCTCTTCCAAAAATTATTTTCTCACACTCATATTTATAGGTGATCAACCACAGTAAAGCAACATTAGAGCAATAATTTTCTGCTAATACTGCTAACAGGAAGATATGTTCTTTATGGTAATAAGTCAGGACATAAGGATAAATATATCCCAAGGCCAACTGCTCTCCCAGGACATACGAATAACACGCATAAACATCAGTGTATATTACATAACTATCCACAATCAATATATGATGCTTAATTGACCAAAACAGAAAACCAGCTGCAAGCACTTTTCTCCGGCTCAAATGCACCACCTTCCAAAAGTTCTAATATTCCTCTCTACAGAATTTTACTTTCCTTCTGCCTTCATCTCTGCTTGAACCCTGAAAGAGACATGTTATCTGGTTGGCAATGAAGAGTTTTATCTAAATAAGGAATGTGACAAGAGCTCTTGAAAAAGTAAAAATATAAGGAAAGGACTTATACTTTTTGGGGAAATAAAGTGCAGCAACTTCTGGATCCATGTCAGTGAGGTCATCTAAATAGACACCATCAGCACCAAGATGCCGGCTCCGTTTGTCTGTAAGGGGCAGAACAAATAAGACTACTAATTAATATTTTCTGAGTAACAATCCAGAGCTGTTATTACTGTTTAGCTAATCATTTTAAGATTGAGAAACCAGACAAGTTATAACAGTTTCCAAACTGTATTTGTACAAAATGATACTGCCAAAAATTTCAAAACAAGTTTCTTATATACATTTGTGGTGGTTTTGCAGTTTAGAAAAACTTGGTTTGTTAGACAGGTTGCTGGACCAATTAAACAAGCTGGTAACGCCTCTGCAATGACATATTTAAAGAAGGAGGAAACATGAGAAGTTCCTTTTTCCTGCCTCCCCAGCCGCACCCCCTGTAGGCCCCAGACCCTCGCATTAGTTCAAACTATGAATTAAAAAAATGGGACAGCAGAGGACTAGTTTTGAGACATGCTAAAGACTCCCTATCCCAGACAAAACCACTGGGAATCAGAAGTCAGTGGTCACCATAGGAAAATAGCAAAAGTAAAACCTTCTAAGTACTTGCATAGGCCTATTATCAGAGCATGTCAGTCAGAGCATTTAATCTTTGAGAATTAATCTTCCATCCCTCCTTGAAAAAGGGAAATAGTGGAGCAAAATATAGTCACTAACACACTATAACTGGCTCATTATGAAGACAACTCACTTTTAAGCACATACACCTGATGTGGTGTGTGTGCACATGCACCACCGTAGGGCACAACACACCCCCCCTTCTAGGCCTGTCACTAGGACCAACACAGAGCCACCGCTGTCCTGCTGTTGCCAGTACATCTAGACAAGTAACCACTGTAAGGCCAAAATCTAATTTGGAATTCATTCTCAAACCCACAACTTCTCACTGTCCCCATTTCCAACACCAAGCATCACAAAAGCAATCAGATAATCTATACAAGGACTGAATAGTAAGCAGAGAAACACGTCATTTTTTGTTTTCAAAGACAGTGGAATGCATGGGGAAGAGGCCAAGAAACTTGTGTATTTACTGATTAAAAAGCAGCTGCACAAGCTAGGCTTATATAGAGCTTACATAATTATGGAATAATCAATGCTCTAAAACAGAATATTTGTAAGCAAATAAATTTCACGTGAAGACGGTAACACTTGTTCACTTGTTACAAAATGTACACACAGAACTGAGAAGCATGTAAAACAAAAGCACCTTATTTTATGGCAAATCTGTTCATTGTGCAAAAGACATACTACAAATTTGCACTAGAGCAGAGAGTTTCCACAATTACCAGCAACACATCAATCAGGTGCACCAGCAGATCTACAGTCTGCTTATACAAAAAAGTGAAATCCCTGAATCTGTCAAATGTAAACAAAATTGGAGCAAGTTTTGTAGTCTTGCTCATATGCACAGAAATGCCAAAACCTTCAGACCAAGGAGAATCTAATACATATCTCACGTGCACAACTCAGGTTTTGAAGGCTCATTCCAAAGCTTATTCCTTTCCTTTCCAAAGTGCCTTCAGGGCATGGATTAATTGATATGGCAATAAGATGCTTTATCACCATGAAATTTGAAGACAAAATCATACATATAAAAGTGCAGGATCAACAGCCTTACCTTTCTTTCTGGAAGGGGAATCTGTCTTGCCAGTCGGTTGGGCTGAGCAAGCTGCAGCTTGTTTTATTTCTTCATTTGCAGGCAATGGGGGTTCAGCTGCTCCTGGCAGCTCTGTCTCTGGCTTATTTGTCTCAGCTGGTAAGGGCTCATTTTCATCAGCAGTTGCTGCATCTGTTTGTCCAAGGGCAGGCAGAGGAGACACTGTGTTAAACTCCTCTACAGGAGAACTTTGGATGACCCGAAAGTGAGTGCTTTCTGAAAGATTTACATCTGCCATGCTGGGTTCCTTTGCTTTGAGCAGAGAACTGGCCTGCGAGGAAAATTAAACAGATTACTATAAAAAAAAGCTCTTAAAAGATCCAACAGCCAGAGTTTAACCTGTTCTGTTCGCTCCAGTGAGATCAGATTGTCAAGATGACCAACTACAGCAGAAAGCCACCACTGAGAGACTACAATATGCAAAAGACCTCTCTGCTGTGTGTTTGTGCAAAATTCATATGCATCTTGGGACAGATTTGCTCTGCAATGTGCTCTACAGTCTTCATTTTTCATTCACCTGCACATGCCACATCCCACTCTGCCTTCCTCTACTCCTGTGAAAATCCTGGCTTTCCCTCAGAAGGCAAACCTGACAAACAAGAGAAGGTGGTGCAGACTGGAGTCCTTGCACAATCAAGATGATCTCAGGCACCAGGACACTGTCTAATCCCCAGATTTAGAATTTAAGTCTTTCTGAACAGGATGCCCACTTCCCTGGCCTGCAAAGCAGGAATTTTTCGTCTTTATACTATGTGTGAGCCCATCTTTCCTGCAGTCCTTTCTGCAGCGAAGCCAGCCTTCAGCAGGAGGTGCCAAACTCTGCACCATCCCAGCCCCCATAGTTGCAGTATTCCACTGAAACCTGACCTCTATTTCTCACACCCTGGTGCATGTGTAAGCCCTAAGCCTCCCTTTCCCGTGTGAATGCTGTGACTCCACAGGAGCTATCATAAGGGGCCAGCCAGCAGCTGACCAGCCTGCAGTGTGGGCAGCTGCCCACAGTTTCTGTGCAGCAGTGGAGACAACACTGCAGATCCCACACCTAACTGGGACAAATGGCTCCAGGAGGAGACAGGCACCAAGCCAGTCTTCTCAGGCAAGAGAACAGCATGTCTGCACGTCCAGAGATACAGAACTGCAGGTGTCTCTGGATGCTTTTGTACTCAAGCAGCCCATTTTAATTTCTGTGAATCAAACTGCTAACACCAAGCACCTAATTTCCATTTAAGACCATTTTTGAATTTCAATTATTTACCAAAGGACACTGGGTTTGATTTTTTCTGGTTTTTAAGCTTCTAACAGTCTACAAGACTAGTCTACAAGACTGGGTCTCAGGTACTTCTTCATTTTCTACTCTGTATCATCAGTGTTGAGAATGTCCATGCCATAAGATACTTTCCTAGACCTCCTACAGAGCAAGAATCAATTCTCTTACATAAAACACTGTAATTTGATGTAAAACCAGGATCCATTTCCTCTTCACCAGTCTGCAGTAGACTAAGCACATGTGCCCTCCTATTTAAAGCACAATAGATGCTAGCAGGAATTAAAGAACTTATGTTGGATACCTTTGCAGCCTGGGGTAGCTCTCCCCATGCCCAGTGCATGTGGGGATTATCCTTCAGTCCACTTCTGTCCATAGGTTTACTGACTAATTCTGAGTCACTCTGAGGAGTAGGAGGACGTGAATCTGATGGGCTAAAGAAAAACAAACAAAAAATGTTACAAAAGCAAAAATAACGACAGTACACTAAGCACATTCCAAACTCATCTCCAGCAATACAAAGAATTGAAGACTGAAATAATCAAGAGCCAACTGAAAGTATGAAAGCATACAAAAATGGTTTAAACAGTTCAGGCTCCTCTTACACTGGCATTCAGAGGTCTCATCCCTTTTTCAGTAAGTGCTGCCAGAGAAGTAGGATTTGAGAAGCTGAAAGAGATGGAACAAGGACACTGGACCTGAACATTTCAGGAGGATTTTCGGTTTTCTGCATGGAAAAAAAAATGGAGATAGTACCAGCAGCAGCAGATGAATAGATATTAGTACTGTTATAATGTATGCAAGGTGCAGAAATTACTCACTCACATCAACAAGACACCTTATGCTGACTAAGTAATAATTTAATCTAAGGAATCCAGTTGACTCCTTTCTAACTTGTTCAGTTCTACCACTGGATGGATGTTTATAAGAAAAACGGAAGGAGAGCTACACAAAGAATTTGAGCCCTTTCAGTTCAAACACATTTAACTGTTTGTTTTGATAACTACTTGATATTAAATATTTACAAAATAATTAGTAAATTATAAGCTTGTAGCATATTTTTAATGTGGTGAAGTCAAGAATGTGATGTAAAGTCAGTCATTAATAAGTATGAATTGCTGATTTCAAGGACAGAAGGAAAAATTCAGATTATCTGCTCTGCCTTTCTGTACAACACAGGTCACAGAATTTCCCCCAGAACCTCCTCAATAAAGCCTGCATTTTCTATCTGAGCCATAACATGTCTTGGTATACTCATCTAATCCTGATTTAAAAACTAAAAGCAACAAAAGAATCCACAACATTCCTAAATCTAAGGTCCAAACTGAGTTACTTTCATTCTTGAAAACAAAAGGCTTCCATCTCATGAAGTGCCTAACGCAGTGAAGTTCAACAAGGCCAAGTGCAGGGTGCTATGCCTGAGTCGAGGCAATCCCAATATAAGCTAGGCAGAGAATGGACTGAGAGCAGGCCCGGTGAAGAATTACTTGAGGGTGTTTGTGGACAAAAAGCTGTGAGGGTGGTGAGGAACTGGCACAGGTTGCCCAGAGAAGATGTGGACTCCCCATCCCTGAAGACCAGACTGAATGGGGCTCTGAGCAACCTGGTCTAGTGGAAGGTGTCCCTGCCCATGGCAGGGTGGTTGGAACGAGATCATCTTTAAGGTTCCTTTCAACCTAAATCATTCTGTGATTCTGTAGTTCCATGAAAGAGCAAAACTGGTTTGGATATTCAGTTCAATCAGAAAAAGATAAAGAATAAATCAAACACGAAGAATTTATATAAAGGTAGAATCATAGAATCATTTGGGTTGGAAGGGACCTTAAAGACCATCTAGTCCAACCACCCTGCCATGAGACCAGGTTGCTCAAAGCCCCATCCAGCCTGGCCTTGAATACTTCCAGGGATGGGGTATCCACAAATTTTCATGGCAACCAGTTCCAGTGCCTCAACACCCTTACAGTGAAGAATTTCTTGTCAAAAGTCCAAGCTTTCGGTTCAGAGCCACTACTCCTTGTCCTGTCACTACAGGCCCTTGTGGAAATTCCCTCGCCCTTTTAGGTACTGGAAGGTGCTATGAAGCCTCCCTTTTTCAATGTTCTGTAGAGCCAGCTGGTAGGGAATTCACTGATCACAGGAAAATAATTACTTCACATTCACATCTGAAATGACAGCAACTTAATTATCTACATTATTCACTGTTTTCATCTATGTAGTAAGATACACTTTGAATATGGACAAACACTAGGACACTTTAGCTACAGATATTTATGTTACCTAATTAAATTATAAAATTTATAAACCGTCTTTTTAGGGCCTAAGAATTTCAATTTTTTTATCAGTCCTTAGCATATAACCTACAATTTGCATTGTATTGATTCCTTCATCTGTCAATTTTAAAAGTATTTTCAAGCTCTAAGGATTCAAGAAACGCCTAGCGGGTTTTTCACTATCTCCCACTGAAAAGTTTGTAGGCTTTGCAGTATTTTCCATACTTATAGGACATTGAAACCTTGGAAATCAGGAGCCTAAGCAGTTCACAAAATCTCAGCAGGCTCCTACGGCTGCTTTAAGCATAACGTATCTAGATTTAAGGAAGCCTTGTCGCTTCCTGTCTTACTTACCCTGTGCACTACAGACATTTTAACCTCCAAGATACCTACTGTTTACTTAGAAAAATCTCCAATCTGGCCTTGTTCAGCCCAAGTTCACTTACTCAGACACCTTGAGAGAACAGAGGTATTGCTTCAGTTTGGGTAGAACCTCTGCATTTTGCAGTAAGAAAACGGATTTGGAGTGGAGGGGAACCTGGTCTTTTCCATAATTTTCCCTGAAAATACAGTTCCCTTGTACACACAGCTGAGTGGGGAAGAGCCCAACCTGTTGCCCTGCACCATGATTTATATTCTGAGACAAAATGAAAGTACCAGAAATATGGCACTCACATATGTGGTGCCTGTTAAAGCAGGCAGAGTTCTGATCTGTGAAGGTTCTTGCTGCAACGGGTGCCCAGTGATCTGGGTTTGCCTTGGGCTGAACTACATCTTGCAGCTCCTGTGTCCTTAAGTTATGCACTGACTCAGCCCAGCTGAAATTTCCTTGCCTTTCCTTGCCAGCACAGATTGGTGAGATACTGCAGATCAAACCAGAGCCACCCATCCTGTCAACAGCGCACAAGAAGGAAGGGAAACTTCAGTTCAATCACTTAGATCAGCATCTCTGATTCACATCCCATAGATGCTGAATATTTGTGTCACAGTCCTATGTACTCCTTAACAGCTATGATTGCACTTAATCAAATTTAATGACAAAGAACAAGGAACTTGGCCTGCAGTTTGCAGTTATGCAATAACAGACTACAATGATCTCTGCAGTGTTTTCCACTGGAAGCAAAGAGATCCCTGAAAAAGGAGCAGTGTGACCTGAGAAAAAGTCCTGTCTTGTATGACAAAAAACACCAGTGAAAAGATAATCAGAAAGAAAGAGGCCTACATCATGCACATGCTCTCAGTCATACAGCAATGACTGAGAGCCTCTGGCCCTCCTCTTAGGTGGCCATAATAGCATGCCTTATTTCACACAGAGGGAAAAATATTGCTGAAAGACCCACCAAGCAGTTCTTATTTCAACAGCTGCAAACACAGAGCCTCACTCAGACAAGTTGCTACAGCACTTTAGCTGTCTATCTAGTCTGTAAGGCAGGTGCACTCCAGAGCAACATTCATGAAGCCATCCAGAGCACATCACTGCTCCATCCCAACCTGTGCTCCTGCCCTTCTTTGCCATGAGAATATGCTAAGGAGAACAGTTTTGAATATCCTAGGATCTCACTTTGACTTGGTGCTGCAGCATAGTCAGGTTAAAGAGGGCAGACCTAGAAGCTGGGAAAACCTCAAGATTATCGGTTTTGATAGGGCTTTAGGCACCTAGCATGGCAACTATGTTGACATAAGCAATGAGTAATTTAGCCTGATTTATTACTCAAAGCATTCCCACCATTAATGGAGAATTGTAGAGGTCACGTTCTACTACTTTAAATTTTTTAGCATTGCTGTGACCTCTCTCCACTGACTTGATGGAGTGAAAGAGCTTGACTGCAGAACCTTGAGACTTCTTGAATTTAAGATAACACAGAAACTGTCTGTATCCACTTTTAGATCTGTGGAAAAGAGGAATCCTACACTACAGCAAAGGCTTAGTCTCAGTCTGCTAAACCTCAACCAAGATCCCTTATCTACCGTGTCATCTTTACTCTGCAAAGTTCTCCCCCAATGCAATCCAACATACAGAAAGTCTTTCCCCCTCCCAAACCACGGAACAAAGAAGAGAAGTTTTCTTTTGGCACTGGTTCCTCCCCTTACAAGATTTGCATTTTTTATTGCTAACTTAATCTCTGAGGTTTTTGTTTTCCTTTTACTTTAGCAATCTATGCACAAGCAAACAACTCAGGAAAACCATGTGATAAAAATGTCATTAAAATATATGCTGATATAAGCTACTGATAAAAGCTATGTGGAACTGTCAGTCTTCAGAGGAATGAATTCACTAGCTAAGTTCTACGTTTTTGGGGTTTTATTTTCTTAAAATGAACTTGACTTTTAACCCAGGGTCTCACTGACATGACTTTGTATCCGCCATCCTCTTTCAATGGATGATTCATCCTCTTACCTCTACTCAATGCCCACAAAGAAGCAAGCAGAGGAAGTGGTTTCCAATGTCACTTTCAAAGTGTCTGTGTTAACAGTAAGTACAGTTATCAATTCAATGCATTCACATGGTCTTAATGTGTTAAATTAAAGTGTTAAAAGAATTAAAAAGCAGTCCAGAAAAGCGGGAGGACAACTGTTCTACCTGTCTGGAAGAGAAAAGTGAGAAGATTGTTGAGGACAAGAGTTAGATAGGCCTCCATCTGCTGGAACAGTGAGAAGAGAGATTTGCCCTGTACAATCTATAGCCTTACTGGGCAGCAGAGCATGTTGGGAGAAAGAAAGACAGGGTGTCATTATTCACAGGTGCTGATTAACATAAACTCTTTTTGCATTAAGTTACACAAACGCTGAATTTACATTGAGAGCTTTCAAAATCCAGGATACTGCAATCAAGAAACAAACAGAACATACAGTTCCAAAAGCCATCAAAAGGGCAGGGTATTGACAAATGCTATCAGCAGGCTGGTGAAGCCAATCACATCAAGCTTTACAGGCATTGAAGAACGTTTCTTCCAGAACTCTATTCAAAACATTTCAATTTAGCCCTTGCCCTGAAATAATCTCCTCACACTCCCTTCCTCTGCCCCTCAACTACAGAGGCAGGATATTGAGATTAGACTTCTTAGGACAAGGTCTTGTGAATATTGCTGCACTCCAGCAGTGTGCATGGGGGTGTGGGGCACACGTGCATGGGCGCACACACACACACAAACACAGACCTACCCGGAATTACAGTGCAATGCACATTAAGCAAAAAACATCCCTTTTTGACAGACACAAGAAGGGAGGTCCAAACTGCTTTGTTTTGACATGAAAGGTATACACATCCACACAAACACAGATACAGGAAAAAGCAAGAAAATTACTCTATGTGCTCTTTCCACACAGTAAATACTTCATGTCTGTATTAAAAGGGACATGAAAAGCTCATATTCGTTGAAAAAAAAAAAATCTTATTTTTATACATCAGCTCCAATCTGGCAAATTCTTAAAAGGATTGCACTCAAAGTACTGAAGACTTATAGACCCACATTCACTGAAGTCCTTACAGGGTGTACGCATCAGGCAAATATTCAGATTTCACAAAGGATTAATCCTCTCTACAGTATTTATATGCAAACAGTGACATTAAAGATAAAAATAATCTTCTGAATTTGTAGACCTGCATTTGTATGTATGCATTTGCTCCACGAAGGACAAAGCCAACCTGAGGTTTTGGTACACTATCTTATAGCAGATATAAAAAGCATTCATCTAATAATGGTCAGTGACCATGTTTGATATCAAAACCATTAGTAAGACTTCATATAGCACTGGCATAGAAGACACTACTGGAAAAATTAAAATTAGGGTACTATCTAGAACTGTACTATCAGAAAAAGTACCTTTGAAGAGGCGACCATTCTCCATCTGAATGAGGGTAAGGCGCAGACTGAGAAAGCACAGAAACTGCAGGAGCTTTTATGTCAGATACATCATCAACAAACACATCTGGCACAGGGATCCTAAACAGGGGGAAGGAAGCGACATTTAAAAAACATACTTGATTACTGAATTGTCATATACATCAGATAACAAACCCATCACAGATAATTAGTATAACTTGAACTAAAAGGAGGTAAAGAAATGTTATCTGATTCTAACCATCTGGTTACCAACACCACAGAGAATTCTTCTTATGTTTTTAATGCTATTTTCATTACTTTAATGACTAACATTCCCAAAAGCTTTCTAGCCTAAAGCTTTAAAGCTTCATCAGCCATATATTCTGACTTAAAAATTACTGCTAGAAGGCATGGACTGGAACATTAACCCAGGTTTCCATTACGTATCTCAAATCCACTGAGACCTTGAATTGTCCAAGGGCTCTTTTTCTTCCTCTGAGCTAATCTCTATGGGAAACAAGTCTTCATCTTCTGATGTGTCTCCATGTGTGTCTTCTCTTTTTAAGCTGTCTATTTTATGAGTTGACTTCCTCCTCTTCTTCCTCCTTTTTTTCACAGAGCTACAGACTGGAGATGTTTCAGTAGAAGGCTGGGATCCGTGGGTTTGGGGCGGGACTTGTGAGGATGCATTGGTGTCCAGGTTTCGTATCCTGTCTATGGAATTCCTCTTCAGCTGGGATTCCATTAAAGCAGTCCCCTCAGACAGAATGGGAGATGTGGAGAGATGATAAGGAATTACCTCCTGAAAAAGAAAAAATTCAAGCCATAAAACATGTTAGCTCTTTCACCAGTCGTACAACTGGTTCTAAGACCTATGCACAATTACCCAAATCTAAGTTATTTACTCCTCAGAAAAGTAACAAAGATTAGACATCTGGATGTCTAATCATAGAGGATCATTATGATCCTATAGCATATGGAAATTTTTCAATAGCTGCATCTCCTTATACAAACCAGGGACAACACTCTTGATACAGCATCCTCTGAGCATCTAATACTGGCCAGGTTATGGGATAAGTCTCTGTCCACCTCATGTAAGATACAGAGCAGAAACAAAATCTTAGTTTAGAACCTGAACATTTTGTAAAATTCAATTCCCCTTCTCAACACAGATGACAGATAGTAGCCAGATAGGTCAGTGGTTTATAATTAGGTCACACAAACACCCTGCTATTCAATCTTATATTTACATCTCTAGACATTATTGGAAGTATTTCCAGCATTTTTCAGTCACCAAAGAACTGTCACCACACAAAAATTTTAAACATAAAGATATAGAGATGCACATTCACAAAGCTCTCACCTGAAACTAGTAATATCATACTCAACACAGGAATTTGAAAATTCCTTCTACTCTGGACAAAAATTATTGGGGATATCTGAAGAGAAATGCCTGCAAAAATGTTCTTATATTACATTATGTGTGGACTACTCTAAGTTAGTGCAACCATAACTTATTTGGGCCAGTATTTAACCACAACTTAACAGCAGACATTCTCATTTAAATATAGCTCCACATGAATAATAGTTGTGAGATCATGTTTATGGGGAGCACCAGAATTCATGACCAGAATTAATGCGTGCACAGATGTTTACAGAGCATGTGGCACTTTTACTGGCAGTCTGGTGCATATGTTCAAATTAAAGATTTCTGCAAAAAACAGGTCCCTGGACATGAACCTCTTGCACACAACTTTGAAGCATGTGAACTCTGTACATGCCACTTCTGTTCATGCACTGGCATGCACATGATTTATTTTTCACTTATGTGATTATCTTTAGATTTTTCAAATCTCAGCAACTCAAAAAAAACCCCAAAGTANAAATGGATAAAAGTATATTTTTCAACAAGATTCCTAAATGCATAACTGACTCTGAAGAGCAGGCATTGGATTTTTAATGAATTAAAAGTAGTTTTTACTCTTACCTGATCATTATCCATCTCCTGCACAAAAAAGGCCTCCCCATTGTCTCCTAGTTTCATGTGCAAATCTACAGCCTCTCCATTAATCTCTATGTCAACCTGGAAGGAAATAAATATATTCTCATATGAAAAGAAAGTTAGTCCTGTTGTTGGCACTGGACAAATGCTTCTCAGG
>WEIT01035427.1:29847-60479 GCA_013389985.1 Dryoscopus gambensis
CCAGCTATTCTGGGATTCCGTGAGTCTCTCGCGGGTACTCGGGGTCTGTCGGGGACCCTCGGGGTCTGTCGGGGCCCGGCCGCGGGTCCTCGCAGGGCTCCGGGGCCGTGTCCTGGCCCGGGCTTCCCGCTGGGAATGGCCCGGACCGTCCGTGGCAGCGCGCGTTCCTCGGGAAGCGGAGTCGTTCGCCCTCTCCTGTCGGTGCTGCCGCGGTGTCGGCGGCTTTCCCTGTGTCCCGGACCTTTCCCTGTGTCCCGGACCTTTCCCCGTGTCCCGGAGCTTTCCCCGTGTCCCGGAGCTTTCCCCGTGTCCCGGAGCTTTCCCTGTGTCCCGGAGCTTTCCCCGTGCCCCTTCCCGGAGCTTTCCCCCCGCTCCGAACTCTCCCTCTGTCCCCGCCCGGCGCTGCCCCGATCCCGGCACGGCTTCCCCGTGGCCTCCCGTAACCAACCGGCGCTCAGCCCCGGGATTTTGGGCGTTACCTTTGGGATTAAATGTTGCTTTTTGTCCTTCCTCTTTTCCCGGGTACCGCAGGAAGACCCTGACCCAGCTCTGCAGAGGCCGATGTGGCTGGAAAGGGAAGGAATGTTTTTAATTTTTATCATTATTTATCTAGAAATAGGGAGCTGTTCAGCAGGAATGTTCAGGACTCTCCTTTTTTTTTTTGCCATCCAGCCACACACTTGTATCATAAAAATCCTTTCCATCCACCGAAATTCCATTTATTGAATGGTTTTAATGCTGGGAAACTGGATTTGAATGGAAGGGTGTGCAGCATCTGTCCTACAATTGTCAGATTATCTGAGAGTGGCTTTGGCAAAGCTGAATTATTCCCTTCAGGAATAGCTCCATAGTGCTAAATCCTGTCTGTGTCTCACTTCCACATCATTTCGTGCATTATAAAATTCTAAATTATTAGGATTTTGTTTATTTATCTGTTTCAGTATCTCAGTGCTGTGTCCATTGTCAGTTTGACAGAACTTGACTTGCTTTATAGAACTTTTAGCTGGGTATATTTTTTTTTTAATATGGGGAAGGAATATTCCCTCTGTTTTAAGCTGAAATTAAGGACACTTCTGGTCAGTCAATTTGTCAGTTTTGTTTGTAGCTTCCACTTTAACTCCATGTGGAAAGGTTTGTAATTTTAGTTCATTCAGTGGCAATTTGAAGTCTGAGATGAAAACACAACGATGGAAGAGCTGCACACCAGGAATCCAACCTGGGTTTTTAGTAGGAATCTTGTAGGGACAGCAAGGAATGGAAGGGACCTCAAAATCACCCAGTGCCACCCCAGCCATGGCAGGGACACCTCCCACTGTCCCAGGCTGCTCCCAGCCCCAGTGTCCAGCCTGGCCTTGGGCACTGCCAGGGATCCAGGGGCAGCCCCAGCTGCTCTGGGCACCCTGTGCCAGGGCCTGCCCACCCTGCCAGGGAACAATTCCTGCCCGAGATCCCACCCAGCCCTGCCCTCTGGCACTGGGAAGCCATTCCCTGGCTCCTGGCCCTGCAGCCCTTGGGAATTGTCTCTCTCCATGGTTCCTGGGGCTCCTGCAGGCCCTGCAAGGCCACAGTGAGCTCAGCCCAGAGCTTCTCCTCTCCAGGCTGAACAATCCCAGCTCTCGCAGCCTTTGCTCCCAGCAGAGCTGCTCCAGCCCTCTGCTCATCCTGGTGCCTCCTCTGGCCTCTCTGCAGCAGCTCCACGTCCTCCCTGTGCTGGGCCCGGGGCTGGGGCAGCTCTGCAGGTGGGGGCTCACCTGGGCACAGGGGCAGAATTTTGAGCTGTTTTTTCATTTCTGAAGAGCTATTTAAATAAAAATTGATATTTCACTTCAAGTCATCCTTCCCCTTGCTGCTCCCAGGACGTGCACCCTTCCCACGTGGAGCTGTGTGGGCAGCAGCTCTGGAATGGGTCGTTGCCGTGTGACAGGAAACTTCTCCTTTGTTGAGGCAGTTCACACGTTCAGGGTTGTCCTTGCTTCTCATAGTCGAGCTGGGCTCATTTTTTAAAGCAATAACCTAATTGCTTGTGCTAATGAAGGCCCTTTGGCAGCGCAGAGCAGAATTTAGGTCAGCTTTTCTTCGCTGTCCCTTTGTGCTCGTGCCTCCCGTTCCGGCGTTTCCCACTTCCTGCAGATCCTCTTCCCAGGCTCTCAGGATGTCAGCCTTGGTTGGGATGAGGGTGTTTTCCTGCCGCCTCAACCTCCCTGACCCATTTTTGCCATCCTGTACCACCAGGAAGGGGAAAAAAGCTGCCAAGATTCCCAGTCTGCCGGAGGGATCCTGGTTTGAGCTGGGCGGGTGCGGAGTGAGCCGTGGGGATTCTCCCGTGCCTGGAGGGAGCTGTGCCTCGGGGCCTGCTTGCCTGGGGAAGGAGAAGGTTCATCCCCAGGGATAAACTCTCCAGTTCTCAGTCACCTGCTGCCCTTTCCAGCTGGGAATATTTCAGGATTGAAGCGGATTCTCCGGTGTGGGAGAAGGGAAGGAGGAACCGTGGAGTGTGTGCAGGGGGCTGTGCGTTGCTCCCCTGCAGTCCATCAGGTTCTCAGGAAACGATTTGGGATCGTTCTCGGCTTCCCGTTTTCCTTTTCCTTCTTTTCCAGCAGTTTTTGGGAATTTTTTTTGGGGGGGGGGGTTGGGGGTTTTTGGGGTTTTTGGGGGGTTTTGTTGTTGTTGTTGTTGTTTTGTTTTGTTTTGTTTTCCCGGAATTTTTTTTCGAGCTGGGAAAAAAAAATAAAATATATATTAAAAAAAACAAAAACAAAACAACTTGGGGCTTTTTAAGGAAAAAAAGTTGGAAAAAATGCTAAAAAAAAAGGGAAAAAAAGCAGGAAAAAATCCTAAAAAAATCTTCAAAAAAAATCCTCAAAAATTCCTTCAAAAATCCTGAAAAATTCCTTTAAAAAAATCCTTTAAAAATCTGAGTTGACGCTCTGAGGATGCAGCATTTTTGTGCAGAGCATATTTTGTGGGCAGCACAGCCTTCATGGGATGGGTGACACCGTTCCTGGAGGCACGCAGCTCCTGCCTTTCATTCAGATTCACTTTGAAGCTGTTGCTTCGTGCTCATTTTTGTATTTTAAATCTCTTCTGCTCCACTCTCGAGCTGAATCTCACCTTCAGCTTGGCCATCTCCTTTCCATTTGTGCCTTCTCTTCCCTCTCCCGTGGCTGACACCATCCCAATTTCCATTCAGCAGTTCCTCCTGGGAGTTTATTCCAACACATCACGTGGAGCTTGGCTGTCACCAGCTGACCCAGTGAGAGGGTTTTTCACCTTCCTGGACAGGAAAATCTTGAAACTTTGGGAAGAAGTTGAAGCTCAGGTTAATACTTGTCAAGAGGAGGGTGATCTTTTTAAGGAAAAACCAAGAGTGCAGAGCTCTCATCCGAAATTCCTTCATCAGGGTTTGTCTTTCCTGACAAGTTTACACCAGGTTTGGGAGCAGGTTTTTTTTGTTGAGTTTGGAGATCTCAGAGTTCCACACCGTCTGGCTAACAGCTATGAAAAAAATGGATTTAAACAGATGTTCTCCTCTTTCTTATTAGGAAATTCTTTCTGGAGTGGTGGTGATAACCAGTAAGGACACGGTGCAGCACCAAGGGATCTCCTTAACCATGGAGGGCTCGGTGAATCTGCAGCTCAGTGCCAAGAATGTGGGCGTGTTTGAGGCCTTCTGCAACACTGCCAAGGTAAGACCTGCACAGGTGAATATTTTTAGCACAGAAACCTCTTTTTTCCCTCAAATGAAGCCTTTCCTTAATGGCTCTCGGGCGGTCAGAGCTCTGGCTGGTGTGGAGGTGATGGAAAGCAGGGCAAGGCTGAGTTTTATGTGGAGATCACAGAATGCCAGGATGGGTGAGGGTGGAAGGAGCCTGGTGCCACCTCCCTGCCCCAGCAGGGCCATGCCAGAGCACAGGGCACAGGGCTGTGTCCAGACTCTTCTGGAATATCCCCAGGGAGGGATATATGCTGGCATTTTGGGAGAATTTTCTTTCAGGCTGAACTGCTCTGCCGTGAGTAGTCAAAAAGGATGATGCACTGAAGGGCTGTGATTTCAAGAAAAAGAATGAATTGTGTGGTGTTATTTAATTTGTGCTAGAGTGACCAGGTTGAACTGGAGTTCAGTCCCTGTCCCAGTAATTCCTGTGCAGGCCATCGAGGGGTTCCTGGGCATGAGACAGGACTTGCCCAGACTCCTCTGGAGAGAATGGGGCCTGTGGAGCTCCTGGAAGGGCTCTGTGCTGCTCCCCGGCTTTGGAGCTGTGGGGTTTGGATCCCAGCAGGGCAACTTCCCCAGGGATTGGGGCAGCTGGATTTGGCAAACAGTTTGGTTCAGTTGGGATGGCCTTGGATCAGGGAATCACAGAAGGTTTGGGTCGGAAGGGACCTTAAAAATCATGGCCAGCTCTGCAGAGGCCGATGTGGCTGGAAAGGGAAGGAATGTTTTTAATCTTTATCACTATTTATCTAGCAATATGGAGCTGTTCAGCAGGAATGTTCAGGACTCTCCTTTTTTTTTTTGCCATCCAGCCACACACTTGTATCATAAAAATCCTTTCCATCCACCGAAATTCCATTTATTGAATGGTTTTAATGCTGGGAAACTGGATTTCAATGGAAGGGTGTGCAGCATCTGTCCTACAATTGTCAGATTATCTGAGAGTGGCTTTGGCAAAGCTGAATTATTCCCTTCAGGAATAGCTCCATAGTGCTAAATCCTGTCTGTGTCTCACTTCCACATCATTTCGTGCATTATAAAATTCTAAATTATTAGGATTTTGTTTATTTATCTGTTTCAGTATCTCAGTGCTGTGTCCATTGTCAGTTTGACAGAACTTGACTTGCTTTATAGAACTTTTAGCTGGGTATATTTTTTTTTTAATATGGGGAAGGAATATCCCCTCTGTTTTAAGCTGAAATTAAGGACACTTCTGGTCAGTCAATCTGTCAGTTTTGTTTGTAGCTTCCACTTTAACTCCATGTGGAAAGGTTTGTAATTTTAGTTCATTCAGTGGCAATTTGAAGTCTGAGATGAAAACACAACGATGGAAGAGCTGCACACCAGGAATCCAACCTGGGTTTTTAGTAGGAATCTTGTAGGGACAGCAAGGAATGGAAGGGACCTCAAAATCACCCAGTGCCACCCCAGCCATGGCAGGGACACCTCCCACTGTCCCAGGCTGCTCCCAGCCCCAGTGTCCAGCCTGGCCTTGGGCACTGCCAGGGATCCAGGGGCAGCCCCAGCTGCTCTGGGCACCCTGTGCCAGGGCCTGCCCACCCTGCCAGGGAACAATTCCTGCCCAAGATCCCATCCAGCCCTGCCCTCTGGCACTGGGAAGCCATTCCCTGGCTCCTGTCCCCCCACGCCTTGTCCCCAGTCCCTCTCCAGCTCTCCTGGAGCCCCTTGAGGCCCTGGAGGGGCTCTGAGCTCTCCCAGACCCTTCTCTTCTCCAGGTGAGCACCCCCAGCTCTCCCAGCCTGGCTCCAGAGCAGAGGGGCTCCAGCCCTGGGATCCAGGCCTCCCCTGGACTCTCTGCAGCAGCTCCACTTCTTTCTCATATCAGGAGCCTGAGAGTTGGGGCAAACAATGGTAAAACTGCAGAGAGGAAAGAAATGTCATCTCCAAGGCACCTCCCCAGTCAGAGCAGAGTAAACCCTCACTCCAGTGAGAGTAATCCCAAATAATAACAAAGTTTAGGGTCAGAAAGGGCCCTGTGGAGGTGGGAGGGATGGCTCAGTGCTCAGCTGTGCAGAGCCTCGTTCCTTCTGCTGCTCTAAAGGGTCATAATTCAGGAAATGAAGCTCCACTTCCCACAGCTGGAGCTGCTCCTGTTGAGCTCCCTGAATATATTTGGTCGTTAACATGATGCACCCATAAAATATAAATTGTTTCTTGAGCAAAGTATTAATATTTGTTTTCATTGTAAAGAAATCTCCCAGCACTGTGTGTTTAAAGAGGTGCCCGGGATTCTGGAAATCAGGAATTCTGTTAGAGTTTAGGTGCTGTTGCTTCTCTGTCTCAACCTAAACCTCTTCAATATTTATCCTTGCAGCCCATTCAGATCATCAACAGCACCATTGAGATGGTGAAACCAGGGAAGCTCCCCAGTGGCAAGACAGAAATTCCCTTTGAATTCCCACTGCAAATGAAGGGCAACAAAGTTCTGTATGAGACGTATCACGGGGTCTTCGTCAATATCCAGGTGAGGAAGCCCTGTCTGGGGAGAAAGGAGGGACTTTTATCTGCACAGCGTGTGCTGAAGTGGCTCTTAATCCCCGGAAATGGAGGATGAAGTCTGGTGGTGTTTTCATTTCACACTGACTGAGCCTTCCACGCCTTTATCCAGTGAATCTTTAAGGAATGACGGCACAAACAAGATGTTTTGCCTGAAATACCTCAGCAGAACAACTCTAACCTCGGTCTGATCCATCCTGATGTTGTAGGCAACTGTATCCATTCCCTTCCTGAAAAAAAAACCAGCACCACAGTGCGGTTTTATTCCAAATAAATGTGGAATTTCGTGATGAAAACTCCAAGTGTTGAGAGCAAAACGAATCAGGAATTGTGTGCTGGGGAGAGGAGGAGTGACATTCCCTGCCCAGATCTGAATGGAATACCCGCTTGGACACAAGCTTGTGGAAATGCAATTTTGAAATTTGGCCTTTTTTGGTTAAAAACTGCCTGACCGTAGGTGGGCTGGTTTGTTTGGGGGATTTTTGGTGGGGTTTTTTTAGGGGGCAAGTCTTTCTTCAGCCATCTCTTGAAGGTCAGTACTGTGTTAGACAATGAAGTTTTATGTCACTGGAATTAAAAAAACAACCTAATAAAGTAAATAACCCCCCAGTAGCCTGTCAGAAGTAACTAAAAGAAAAAAAATCCCTTTTTTTTGGTCTATATTTGGATGTTTTTTAACTCCTTTCCATCTATTTGCTCAGTTTTGGCTTCCTCCCTCGTGTAACAGCTGTTGTTTGTGGTAGGGATGTCAAAAATGGTGCAGCACTGGTGGAGTTTCTTTGAGTTTCACTTACTGTGATCAGTCAGTCAGTTTGAGGTGCACTTTAATGGGGAATACTTCTTCTATTTTGTCATTCCCTCGCTCCTCTGTGTAGCTTTTCTGGGATAAAATCTCATGAAAAAGCTAATATTTTAAATTTCAGCCAAACTTTTGAGAGTGCTGCTGTCCTGAAGAGGAAAATGTAACACTGAGGGGCTGGTTGAGAGACACTCCCTAAACCCCTGGGCAGTTTAACTGAGCCTCTCTTTCTTGATTTAGGGGTTAGTTGTGGGTTCAAGTCTCTGTTCTGATGCAGAAACCTTGAATCAGACCCTGCTGGGGGTTGTGGCCACGAACCAGAAGTGAGGAACCCAAATCCCTGGGCTGAGGGAGGAATTCAAAATCAAACAAACTGAACAAGAAAACCCCCATCCCAACAAATTCCCTGTCCTGCAGGGACACTGAGAGGCTTTGCTGGAGATGCTGAAGTGGGATATTCCCTTATTCCTGGGATAACCAAGGTCTTACTGGTTTTCAGCCACTGGTTTATGGCTCCCATTTCAGGGGAGGAAATTGGAAGCAAATTCACCTCGTTGCCTGATTTGGGTGCAAACTGCTGCTTTGAAGACAGGTCCCCATTAAATATCCCAACAGCTGTTCCCACTGTACATCCCACAATAAAATCAAAATCAGAGGGGCTGTGGATACGACACGCTGATCATCCCAAGCAGGGTGACAAGCAAGATCACCCTTAACTGGGTATAACAGCAACAACCCCCTGCACGGAGGCAGGAGCGGGGTGAGAAGTTGGGAAAGATTGAGGAAATCTGAATTATAACTCTTGGTTTTTTTTCCCTGTGTCATCCCATTCCCCCCAGTACACCCTGCGCTGTGACATGAGACGCTCCCTGCTGGCAAAGGACCTCACCAAGACCTGTGAATTCATTGTCCACTCCCTGGTGAGTGTGGTTTCTGTTCATTTTGCAGTTAATTAATTTTTTTGATTGATTCTTCCCCCCCTCCCCACTTCACTTAAAGTTTGGCAGTAAGGGGAAAAAAAAAAACCCAAATAAACCCATGGAAATTGTGATAGTGACATGAGGGATTACAGAAGTGTAGAATCAGAATATCTGGGTGGGAAAGGATCCACAAGGATAATTAATTTCAACTCCAGGCCCTGCACAGGACACCCCAAAATCCCACCCTGTGCCTGAGAGCTTTGTCCAAAATGTAGGATTAAAGGAAATCTGCCCCAAACCAAATCCACCCCGAAGAGCTGTTGCTTCTGATTAGAAAAACCCATCTCTCTTTTAATTCTAAAGGACAAAGAGGAGTTGGATCTTCAGATGTTTTTACAGTGCCCTGAGTTTGTTCTCTTACTCATCCTTTGAGTTCTGAGACAATGGGGTGGTCACGTAAATATGAGGTCATTTTTCCCAACCCTGTTTTGAATTATGCCAGGAGTTCTCAGCCAGAGGTTCCAGGCTCCCACAGTCCTGAGAGCTGGGTGGTGCAGAGATCTGATTTCTGTTCTTCACGTGAGGAGTTGGGAGTTAGAGCCCTGACTCCAAGGGTCACAGCTGGGTCTGCATCAAGGTGCAAATCATGGAATCTTCAAGGTGGGAAGAGCCCTTCAAGGATCATCCAGTCCCGTCATCGCCCCAAATCCTGTCCCCAAGGGCCACACCCAGATCCCTGAACGCTTCCAGAGGCTCCAGCAACTTCCCTGAGCAACTCATTCCAGTGCCTGCCCACTCCTGCAGGGAAAAATTAATCCTAATCCTTGTGGGAGGAGGTTGGGCTCCCAGAATATGCTTTGCTGGTTGTTACAGAAGTTCCTGTGTAGGGTTTGGGGATGGTTTAGGTTGACCTGTGCCTGTCCTGAGCAGCTGAGAACAGGACAGACCCGATGAAATGTCTTTTTGTCCATCTATAACTTGCTGGAACATCCTGCTTGTATCATTCCTTTGAACTATAACAGGACAGTAAATATCAAAATCTTTCGTGTTACTTAGGACTGGTGGTGGAAATGTTATTTTAGTTCTGAAGGACCTTTTAAAAAGATTTAGTTTGGTGTAACAAACAAGTTTCCCGTTGGTAAGATTTCAATATTTTGTGAAACATCTGATGGTACATTTTATTGGGCCATTATTACATTTGTAAGTGAGCCACACTCGTCAGAGGAGTGACAAATCACATCTCATGCAGCTTTCCTGGGTTTGTTTCTTGTTCCCACTGCAGCCCTTCTGAGCTCACAAGTCAGTAAACCATGAACCTCTCAGTCAGGGTGAATTAATGAGGTTTTACTGAACATATAATTCTCACTGTCAGTGCTCAATGCACCATTTCCCCTCAGCTTATTCTGTGCCAGAATTTGTCATTTTGGGAAAATGCAGCCAATCTGTTGCTAATCTCTTCCATCTTGCAGCTGGGCAGCAGCAGCTATTTGGAATTCTTGAGGAGTGAGGGCAGATCCTCACTCAGAGTTCCAGATCAGCCCCTTGCTGGTGGAGAACAGGAGGGAGGCAGAGTTTATAAAGCAGGTTGGAAAGCAGTGCACACAAGTTCATTTAGAATCTCCCCTCCCCAGATTTAATACTGAAACATTCCAAGGGACGTGTGAAATGAATTGATTTGTGCATACAGGAATGGGAAGTTGAACTTCTTCTCCTCTCTGCTCCACATGGGGAGGGTGTTCCTGCTTTTCCAGGTGGTTTAGGGCAGCCAGCTGTTGAGTTTTTTAATATTCTCTCTGTGTTTTGGAGGTCAGTTACAGTTTAACTCTTTTGTTCCCTGCAGTCACAGAAAGGGAAGCTGCTGCCGAGCCCTGTGGACTTCACCATCACTCCTGAAACTCTGCAAAATGTTAAAGAGGTAAAAGGATTTTCTTACTATTTCATTTCAAATGTAAAGTTTGTGCGATTCTGAGTGAAACCAGAGGAGTGATTAAATTCTGCTTTGTAGATAATGCTCTTTTTATTTTCCCTTTTTACTTTTGTAAGCGATGAAGTGATTCTGCCTCACCTCCTGCTCTGGGGTGACCAGTGGAAGGTGGAACTTTGCTCAGGAATGGTTAAATATTTTTATCCCTTTCCTGAGTGAAGGATGGGAGTGGAGCAAGGGAAGACATTCTGTACCATGTACAGCCAAGAGCCTTTAAAAATGTGTATTTTGAGCCTTGGTTATGTCTTTTTTTACAGCCCCTGTGGCTTTGGGAAGCCTCGAGGAGGGCACTTAGGTGGGATGTTGGGAAGGAATTGTTCCCTGGCAGGGTGGGCAGGCCCTGGAATAGAATTCCCAGAGCAACTGGGGCTGCCCCTGGATCCCTGGCAGTGCCCAAGGCCAGGCTGGACACTGGGGCTGGGAGCAGCCTGGGGCAGTGGGAGGTGTCCCCACCTCCTTCACCACACGGTTCCAGCTCCTGGATGAATTCTAACAGCCAAGTTCTGTCAGCTCTTCCCAGGAAAAGTCCCTCCATGGGGTGGATGGAGGAGCAGGAAGGACGCATGTCAAGGGAGAAGATTGTAGGAGAAATCCTGATACAGACTGAAAGAATTAAATTTAAGCTACATGAGGAATTTCTGAACTCTTGATTTCTCAGCTTTGGAGCTTCTGGGGAATTTCCTACTTATTTGGACAACTTTCTGTAAGGTTTGTTTTTTGCTCAGTCTGCTCTTACAGTGGCACCTTCTCCTCCCTCCAACCTTTTCAGAGAGCCTCCCTTCCCAAATTCCTGATCAGAGGGCACCTGAATTCCACCAACTGTGTGATCACGCAGCCGCTGACGGGGGAGCTGGTGGTGGAGAGCGCCGAGGCGGCCGTCAAGAGCATCGAGCTGCAGCTCGTGCGTGTGGAGACCTGTGGTGAGCCTCTGTCCTGGGAAGGGCAGGGAGCAGGCTGCAGGAATTCCCTCCCTCCCTTCCGAGGGAAACAGGGAAGAGCATTAAAGAAAGGCCACAGAGCATTAAAGCCTTGCAGGGTTTGCACTCTGGAGGAGCAGCCCCGCTGTTAATTTAAACCGTGGCCGTGATCTTTAACTCTGTGAAAACTTGCAGGGCGCTCTTCCCCCGCTAATCCTGGTGTACCTCCAGTGGAAATTTTGGCTGCTGCTTCCTCTCATCTCCCCCTCCATTTGCCTCCTCTCCCTCTGCCCCTCCTGCCTTGCCCAGGGTGTGCTGAGGGCTACGCCAGGGACGCCACGGAGATCCAGAACATCCAGATCGCCGACGGGGACGTGTGCCGGGGCCTGCCCATCCCCATCCACATGGTGTTCCCCAGGCTCTTCACCTGCCCCACCCTGGAAACAACAAACTTCAAAGTGGGTGAGTGCGGAGGCATTTTCATGGGGGATGAGCACCCACGTTCCCTTTGGATTGGCAGGCGAGGGGAGAAATCCGACGGCACTGCCGGAGCAGCCCGGGACATCCCCCTGCTTCCCTGCAGAGCTTTCCTGAACCTGAGCCCTGCTGGACTTCAGGCTGACAAGATACAGCCCAAATACTTCCAGTACATGAAGCTGTGCAGCCACTGAGCTGCTCCCAATAAAATTCCATGGTGAAGGGACAGGAGGAGCAGTGGAATGCAGGTTGTCTTGGTTTGAAAAGACAGGTGTCAACTTAAGGGAGGCAGGAGCCTCCCTTGAAATGGAAACTGTAAACCCCCTCCCTCTGAATTATTAGAATTTTGAAATTAAGGGGCTCTCAGGCAATGAAAAATGGGAGTAGGAATAACAGTTCTTTACTAGGAAGTTTGAACAAGAACAAATGCAATAGTACAAACCAAAACCACTGACAGAGTCAGAAGAATACAACCTGGCACCCTGTTGGTCAGAGAGTTGGTAGCAGCCCGATTAAACGGTGGCTGCAGTCCTCCTGTGGTGGTGTAGGTGCAGTCCTGTTGAAGCAGTGATCCTGTAGAAGGATGTAATTTTCCTCTGGAATTTCCAGTAGAGAAGAAGGCTGCTCCTCTAGGAAAAATCCTCTGGACGTGGACTGCTCTGGTGTTTGAGATCTCAGCTTCTATTGAGCATGGAATGCCTGGTTCCTCCCTCTGGGTGGGACATCTCACAGTGGGATGATGAGTCATGGGCAGGGCCTGATGGGCCATGAACAGGAGATAGTCCAGGAGTGAGTTATCCATGAGTCATGGGCAGGGCCTGATGGGCCATTAACAGGAGATATCCAGGATCAGTTATCTGTGACTCATGCAGGAGGCATTGATGGACCCATTCACAGGAGCACAGCCACCCCTGGTCTCACCAGATGGTGATAGAATAAAAGCTCCCAGGCACATCCCACCCTGCACCCCAGGACACAGGTCACACGATTAAACACTTGAGTAATAGTCCAAGAATAAAATTCCTCCTTTTCCTCACGGGTGAGAACCCCTCTTTCCATTTCCTCTCCTTTTTGTTTCCCACTCTCCTGCTGAGAGCCCTGGAAGCAGCAGGGTTGGTGTGGGTGTGGCTTTCCTTACCTCCCTGCTGATTGTTGCCAAAATCCAGCTTTTCTCTTAACAAAATCAGGATTTTCCTCACTTGTTCAAATAAGCACTGCAAGAATCCACTTGGCTGGTTTGTATTTCTTCCCTTCATCCTGCTGGAATTCTGGTGGCACAGAATCTGTGTGCAGTGATTTTCCCCAAAATAATGTTCTTCATTTTTTTGCCATTTTTTAAGCTCTCGAATAGCAATTTGCAGTGAGAATTTCAACATATTTTGATTTCTGCTTCCCTTCATTTATTAACTCGGCCTGGCTTTTTGTTCTGTCTCCATTTAGGATCGATTATTGATCTGATATTGATTTTGGCTTTGAAAGACACAAAGTATCTAAGGAGTAGATTTTCCTCTGGAATTTTTGTTCCACAGATTGCAGGCCTGTTGTATCCCAGTATTTCATTTCCTAAGGATGGAAACAGGGAATGGGTTTGTCCTGGAATTCTCCCATTCCATGCTTCTAAACTGCATCTTGGTGGAGGTGTCTTTGCCAAAACATTTTTGCTCTTTGATGTCTGGATCCTCTTTTCCAGAGGATTGTTTGCCATAATTTATCAGGGATAAACCAATCCAGAGGAATCCCAAAGATCAGAACCAAGCAGGATTTGCTAGGAATGGTCCAAGGGTTGGGATTGCCTGGGTGAGGTTCTGCCTGGAGTGTCCCAGGTGCTCCTGCCTCATCCTGCTGCTGGGATCCAGCTCCCTGTGGAATTGTGTAGGATTCAGCTTCCTATGGAATTTAGTAGGATTGCTGTCAGGATCCAGCTTCCCATGGAACTGGGGTAGGATCCAGCTCCCTATGGAATTGGGGTAGGATTGCTGCTGGGATCCAGCTTCCCATGGAATTGGGGCAGGATTGCTGCTGGGATCCAGCTCCCTATGGAATTGGGGCAGGATTGCTGCTGGGATCCAGCTCCCTATGGAATTGGGGCAGGATTGCTGCTGGGATCCAGCTTCCCATGGAATTGGGGCAGGATTGCTGCTGGGATCCAGCTTCCCATGGAATTGGGGCAGGATTGCTGCTGGGATCCAGCTTCCCATGGAATTGGGGCAGGATTGCTGCTGGGATCCAGCTCCCTATGGAATTGGGGCAGGATTGCTGCTGGGATCCAGCTTCCCATGGAATTGGGGCAGGATTGCTGCTGGGATCCAGCTTCCCATGGAATTCTCTCCCCTTTTTTCCCCCTTCTCCCAGAGTTTGAAGTGAACATCGTGGTCCTTCTGCACGACGACCATCTCATCACAGAGAACTTCCCACTGAAGCTCTGCAGGATGTGAACCCCTCCAGGAGAACTGGGAATTCCTCAGAGGGAAAGTGAAGCTTTATCCATGCCTGACTTCAGCTGGAGCCACCTCCCTTCCTTCCTCCTGTGGGTGCTTCTTGTGCTTTCACTTCCCTGTTAACCTGGCCAAGGCTTTGGATTGGACTGGATTTCCCAGTCCTGCTGCCTTCACCAACCATGTTTTCCCCACTTTTTCTCGGGAAAATCGTGAAGGAATCATTCTGTGGCTTCCTACAGCTCGTAGAAGTATGGAGCAAGTTCCTCTCTTGATTTCGTTTTGTCATACTCATTCCAAAGTCCTTTGAAGACCCCTTAAAGCTCATCAATCCCATTACAGCCATACTGGGACAATGTGGGAATTGGGATGGAATGAGAAATAAGGTCTTCGAAGGTCTTCAAAAATGGTGCTGCTGTGGGATCTGTCCCAAGGTGGGTGGGAAATGAGCGATGGCAAATCCCACCCCGGAAACTTTGGTCAAATTGGGAACAGGAGTTTGTGTTGGAGGAGTAAATGAACGTGTTTGGGACTGTACAGCCTAGAGGGAAAGTAGCTCAGTAAGAAATAACCTTCCCAACACAAACAAGTTGTGTGTTTTGATTTTTTTTTAAATGGAAGACCCCTTAAAACTCATCAATCCCATTACAGCCATACTGGGACAATGTGGGAATTGTGATGGAATGAGAAATGAGGTCTTTGAAGGTCTTCAAAAATGGTGCTGCTGTGGGATCTGTCCCAAGGTGGGTGGGAAATGAGCGATGGCAAATCCCACCCCGGAAACTTTGGAAAAATTGGGAACAGGAGTTTGTGTTGGAGGAGAAAATGAACGTGTTTGGGACTGTACAGCCTAGAGGGAAAGTAGCTCAGTAAGAAATAAGTTGTTTTGATTTTTTTTTTAATGGAACAGCCACAACTTGTGGATTTTCCATTAATTTTCCGTGTGGGGTAGAGGCAGGCTCAGTCTGTATTACAGAAATTGGAAGTGTAAAGATGAGCACCTGAAAAGGCAAAACTGAGAAAACAAAGAAAAATCATTTCCTTTGGTTTATCCAGCAGCACTGCCAAGCAGGAGGGTGTAATTCCAGTTTGGGCGTGGATGTTTGAGGAAGAAAAAGCTGAAATTTTTATTTCAGTGTCTGGGAAGGGGAGGAGAATGCTGCTGACTGAAACTTAGAGGACTTTTCCCTAAAACCAGGGGGTTTAGGTACAGGGGGATCTGAGGAAGTGAAAGCCACTCCTTGGAGGCTCCAGGAGCTGCCAGCTCCTGCTGTCCCAAGGATGTGGAAAGAGGAGCTGGCCTTGGGAAGAGCTGCAACCCCCAAAAAATATCAGAGGCTGAAAAGGAGTCCAGGGCTGGAATTTTTAATTCTCCAGCACAGAGTAGTTACTCACCCCTAGCTCAGACTGAGCAGAAATACTGCACACAAACAACTTGCTGGGCTGCAGCAGTGATTTTATTTTTTATTCAAATGGTTAATTAATACACTGATCAATGACAGAGGAGTTTAAAATTTCAGCTGGAGGAGATGCAGCAGTGTGGGGAACAAGTGATCCCTGGAATTAGCCAAGAGCTCCTAATCCATGTCATGCTCCCTGTATTCAGACAACAGAATATTTGGGTTTCAGATTCTCAGGCTCTGGCCCTCATCTTTTGGCTGTTTGGGACAAATCTGTCAGTGTTGAAGGTGGCCTGGCCAGTTCAGGCTGGGAAAACTGGGAGAACAATTCCCTGAGCTGTTGGAATTCTGCCCCTCCTGCTACTGGTGACCTCTCCTGCACAAAATACAGAGGAAGTGTTGCTTAAAAATCTTTTAAAAAGTCAACCCCATTTCAACAGATCAGCTCTTCAACAAGGGGGGAAATTCAAACTCCAACCCTGTGTTGAGATTACAGAGCTGATCCATGTGAATAATTTAAAAGTCCGGCTTCAAAAGGTTACTAAAAGTCATTATTTAAACAACTTGAATTCTCAGCTGTGGATTTATGCAGAGAGAGGAGCTGCAGGGATGAACTGCAAGGACCACAGCAGGCTCGAATCCTGCATTGTTTGTGCCACAGGAGGGGAATGTTGTGGCTGTTACAGTTCTGCTGCTCCATCCTTTTGGTCACCAACTTGTTTGATACCGGAATAAACCTGAGGGAAAAGCCCCCCCTGCACAGGAATTAAGCACTGGCCTTTCACATCAAATTAATTTGGTACTTTCAGTGTCCCTCAGCCAAAAATGCACCAGCTTTGTGTGCTGCCAGCCCTGACCTCCACAGCTTCACACAGGAACCAGGAGAAATTCTGGATTGTGGCTTAATACCAAGTGCCAAATCCCGAGGCTGTTCCCGCTGGCAGTAAACCCAGGGATGTGTCCTGTCCCCAGCACCCACGGGGGTTTTGCTGCAGCCCTTTTGCATGTTATTACAAAGTGTGGGAGCCAAAGCAGGTTCAGCTGTGCTTGTTCCAGGCAGGAAGCTCCGGGAAATCCTCGGGGAGCAGAGCGTGCACGCGGCAGATGGGGCAGGTGCTGGAATGCTGCTTGAGCCACCTCCGGATGCACTGCGGGGACACGGACAGGGTCAGAGGCAAAATCTGGGAAGAGGAGTCCAGCTGGAGGCTGGAAATTAAGTGGCACTAAAGGGGGAGCTCTTCAGCAAGTTCTACACCAGTGAGATTTGGGGTTGGAGAACCCTTCTGCTCTAATCAAGTTCGTTCTCCGAGAAGAAATCAGCGTTCACACAAAAAAGGTAAAGGGGAAAAGTCACAGACAGAAACCTTTCACAGATTCACAGAATGTCTGGGTTGGAAGGGACCTTCAAGATCATCGAGTCCAACCCATGCCCTAACACCTCACCTAGATCATGGCATCGAGTGCCACATCCAGTCTTTTTTTAAATACATCCAGGGACCTTGAGTTATTCCAACACAGTCCTGGTTTTTACTCCATGAGTTTCCCCTATCAGGTGGCAAACGTGGAGGTTTTCAGGGACAGCCCCTTCCCTGAGTGTGCTGCCAACAATCCCTGACCTGCCCAGCAAATTCACTCTCTGAAGAATCATCTGAAATTCACTCTGATGGATTATTTTACTTTAAAAAACACCTAAAGCTTTCTGACAGGCTATCTGTGGGGCAAAGGCTGGAAAAGCAAATTATGCCCTGTTGTTTAAGCACTGAAGGGCAAGGGGAGGGGAAAGGGGCTGTTTTTAGGAAGTGGAGATCAGGAACAAGACCAGAACTCACCTCCCTGTGGAAGTGATGCCCACACTCGAGCTCACAGGAGTCGCTGCTCAGCTCATCGTGACAGATCGTGCAGGGATCCTCACTGGAGGCCTGGCCAGGAAGGGAATGGTTATTTAAAGACCATCAGCAATTAACCAGCACCTTCTACTCAATTAACAAGTCTATCTAAGCTTTTGTACACAGAATGAGCGAGGCAATTCTTTTTTTTCCTGGATTATTTCGTGTCCCGTACAAAGCAACGACTGCGCTGAGACCGTGGAGAACTTACACCATTGTCCTGCTTCTTCCATTTGGCTTTAGGTATCGCTCCGGCGTTTCCCCAGGGCTGCAGGTTTGGCTGAGGGGGGTTTTTAGTGGAGCTGTTTTTAGGGGCAGGCGCCGCCCGGGGGGAGCCGGGGCCGATTCCTTCCGCGGGCACCTCGCGGCTGCGCGCGGGAGCAGAGCCCGGGGACGGCCCGGCCCGGCCTGCCGGAGCTGGAGCCTGCACGGGGATAAAAGGAGCCGTGTCCCTCGGGGCTGGGCTGCTGCGGCTTCCCTGCGGGGAAGAGGAGCAGCTGCAGCCCCAGTACCTCGAGCTGCTGCTCCAGGATGAGCTCCGTGACCCGGCTGAGGAGTTCGTCCGGGCTCAGGCCCGCCAGGGTGTTCCCGTTCCTCCTCTGCACGTCCCCGATAAGGGCGGTGAAGTCTGAGCTGGAGGGACACGAAAGGCAGGGTCAGGGGTGGCCCCTGGAGGGCGCTGCAGGCCCTGTGATCCCAGCGGGATCCAAGAAACCAGCTTGTGCCACAAACTGGAGCAGGCGCTGCTCCCAGTAACTGAGTAACCAGGATGAAATCCCTACACCATCATCAGAATCATGGAATGGTGTGGGCTGGGAGAGACCTTAAAGCTCATCCCATTCCAACGTCCTGCCACGGGCAGGGCCCCCTCCCAGTGCCCCAGGCTGCTCCCAGCCCCAGTGTCCAGCCTGGCCTTGGGCACTGCCAGGGATCCAGGGGCAGCCCCAGCTGCTCTGGGCACCCTGTGCCAGGGCCTGCCCACCCTGCCAGGGAACAATTCCTGCCCAAGATCCCATCTGACCCCACTCTCTGGCAGTTTGAAGCCATTCCCCCTTTTCCCATCCCTCCATCCCTCGTCAGCAGAATAAAATCAATTCCTTTTGCACTTCATCCCCGGCTGGTCACACCTTGCTTCACAGCACTCCTTCAATCCATACCTGCTGTAATTCGGGAATATACTCTGGAGCTGGGCAATAATTTTTTCAAGGGCTTTGGAAAGCTTTTTGTTCGGAATTCCAGGAGGCCTCGGCTGCAGGGCTGAGGGATCTTGGTGGGTCTGGTTGGGCTGGGCAGGCTGGGTGTTACTCCCAGAAATCCCTGCCGGGTGGGATGGTGGGGGATTATTGGAATGTGATCCCTCTGGAGCTTTGGGATGTGTTTTCCCAGCTGCAGAAGAAGCCTCAGAGGTGGCAGGTGCTGGCTTCGCCCCGGTCTGTGCTGGGAGGGAAGGCTGGGCTGGAGCTTTTCCATCAGAACTCGAAAATGCAGGAAGGGCACTGGGAGGAGCAGACGCCGAGGAATAGGTGACAATGGCAGGGTCACACATGGGAGGTCTGCCTGGTATTGCCTGGGAAACAAAGAGATTTCACAGGAAAAACAGGGATTAAAGCAAATCAAGCTGAACTCTGGAGCATTTGCAGTGTGAGTTGTGACAGGTTCGGCCGTGCCCAAGACCTGGGAGGTCACAGCAATTTATCTTCCAAACTCCCCAAGGTCAGGGCAGGTGTTTGACCCTGTGATTATTTCTCTTCTGAAATGTCATGCTGGTGTTACTGCAGACAAAAATAAACGCCAAAGGCAGAACAAGAGGCTCAAAAGTTGCTTTTTCCCAGTAAGTTGGTGGCGATGAAGTTGTCTCCATATTCTGTGTCAATAAATAGGAAGGACAGACCTAAAAATAAGTGAGGAATTATGCAGGAGAACAAGAGTGGAACTTGCAGAAGCCCAGAAAAAATGTAATCACAATCTGAAATATTAGAACAGAGCCCTGAATCTAAATTATACCCAGGACAAAAGAAAAAAAAAATAACGTTCTGCAGATTAAAAGACAAATTTAAAAAAAAAATGTAAAAAGGACCTATCAGAGGAATCAGAAAAAACTGCTGAGATTTGAGCAGAGCATTGGTGGAGCTGTTGGCCCACGAGAAAATGTCTGTGAACAGGATTTGCTGGGGCTGTTCTTATTCCAGATGCATTCCCATAAATGCCCCTGCTCCACCTCGTTCCTGACCCAGAGCTGAGGTTGGTGCCTGCAGTCGGTGCCACACGGTGCTGCAGGAATTCCTTCAGGGAAGTTTCTCATGGAAAGGGAGCTCAGGCCTTGGCAGGGGCTGCCCAGGGAGCTTTGGAGTGCCCATCCCTGGAGGTGCCCAAGGAGTGCCTGGAGGTGGCACTCAGTGCTCTGGGCTGGGGCCAAGGTGGGCATCGGGCACAGCTGGGCCTGGCTGGGCTGGGAGGGCTTTTCCAACCTCAGGGATCCTGGGATTCTGCATAATGGGGCTTATCCCAATGGATTTTGGGGTTGTTCAGCCTGGAGAAGGCTCCAGAGAGCCCCTTCCAGGGCCTGAAGGAGCCCCAGGAAAAATGGAAAGAGACAATTCACAAGGGCTGCAGGGCCAGGAGCCAGGGAATGGCTTCCCAGTGCCAGAGGGCAGGGCTGGGTGGGATCTTGGGCAGGAATTGTTCCCTGGCAGGGTGGGCAGGCCCTGGCACAGGGTGCCCAGAGCAGCTGGGGCTGCCCCTGGATCCCTGGCAGTGCCCAAGGCCAGGCTGGACACTGGGGCTGGGAGCAGCCTGGGGCAGTGGGAGGTGTCCCTGCCATGGCAGGGGTGGCACTGGATGGGCTTCCAGGTCCCTTCCAACCCAAACAATTCTGGAATCCCAAGATTTTGGTGCTACAGGAACCCCAAGATGTACAAAACTCAGGGAGGCATTTTCAATTTTAAGCAGCTTGAGCTTCTCAAGGGAGCTGGGAATGTGCTGCTCCCTGGCCTTCCCCAGATTCATCTCCATCCCCTTTTCCTCTGGACTGCATGGAAAGCTGGGATTTTGTGTGTCCAAGGCTGCACATTCCAGTTCTCCCTGGACACCTCCCACCAGTGCCGGCCACGCTGAGGGAAATTCCAGGGACTGGAAGGGCTGTGGAAGGTGGGATACTCACAGCAGCTCCCTGAGGAAAAGGAACATCCACAATTTCCACTTTACTGAGGCAATCCCGGGCTCCGTTTCTCACCAGCTCAATTTTTTCGTCATACTCAGCCTGCAGAAGGAAAAGCAACCATCACCATCCTCCACATCGGCATCAACCAGAGCTCCCCCTTCATTAAAAATCACATTTTACAGCTGAATTCCTCTCAGAGAGTTTCCTGTTGGGGTTCTTTTAGGAAGTTCCATGGTTTTTTAAAGGTCATGAACCCAAAACCGAGAGTTGTTAATGTGGGACCCAATTTTGAAGCAAGACTACAAAGGACAGGTTTTTGCCTTTAAAAAAGTGAATATATCCATGACAAATTTACAGCCTGGACTCCAAACTGTCTCTTTCTTTTGTAATTACAAAAATTCCCCTCAGCATTTGGAGGGCAAGCTACTGGGTGTTGTAAAAACCAAAAGCAACGTTATTTAATGTTTTCATTTCCAAAGTTCAACTTAAAAGCTCGTGGAGAGAAATGAAGTTTTACCTCGACTTTTTCCAGTTGTTTCTTGACATTTGCAAGAAATATTTCCCAGGAATCAACGTGGGACTTCACAGCAGGAGCTGCTGAAGCTGAGCTGCCGAAATATTGAGGATTTGCAGTTAAAAATAATGGGAATGTTGGCGTTTAAGACCAGTGGTGGTGTCCCAACAGTTCACCCTCAGCAATTAATCACAGTTAAAGTTTTCAAGGGATTTCAGGTTAAAATCAGTTGCACTGCAGCTTTTTTACAGGAATACTGGACAGGAATGACTGGAATTATTATTATTACCCAGATAATCAAATTTTCCTAGCTCAGAAAGACTCAAGGGTAAGGATAAGACTCAATTTCCAGGTGAATTTTGTTTGGTGCAGTACTACTTACCCCCCAACCCTGTGCACTTCTAGATTAATGTTATGATCTAATATTTTATATAAATATTGCATATTTTACACAATCACAAAACAAAATAAAATTTGTTTTATATAATAATATGCCATAAAATAAATATTATGAAATATGAAATAATCAACAAGCAGGAGTAGTGGAATTCCTGGTGGGAACTCCCAGTACCTGCTCAGTGCCCTCAGCACCCTGAGATTCCCTTCTGCCTTGGCAATGGTGCCTTGGAGCTTCCAGATTTCAGTTTCCTTCCAGGTCTGGAGCACTGAGACCTGGAACCAAACAAAAAAGAACAGAAAGAGGGATAAAAAATTAAACCAGATTTTAACAGGAATTTAAACCAGAGTTTGGTGACACCAAGTGCACACACAGTTCCTGCAGTGAGCAAATTTCAAGTGGAATTTCCATCCCTGGTGCTTCCAATATTTTTGATATCATTTCCCCACCTCCAATCAGCACAAACGATCCCAGATGTTACAAAAAGATTTTTAAGGGGTTTTTTTGTTTGTACCTCTGCTTTAACAGCTCTTTTCTCACACTCCTGGCTGTCATCTTGACTCTTTTTTATCAGCTCTTCCAACTTCCCTTTCTCACTAGCGAATTTATTACTGTGAAAGAAACACAAGGGAAATATTTGAGTAACATCCACAGCAGAGCAGTATTTAAAATTTAAAATTTTAGAGGCTTTTACAGCTACTCAGTGTCATGTAATCAAATGAAATGTATGAGTGTGATTTTTATTCTAAATATTAATATTTACTCGTGCCAAGTAAAAGCAAACTAACTTAGAGTAAGAAATATGGGTTAAAGTGCTTATTTTCCCCTAAGCCTTTACCCAGGGTGAAGCAGAAAAACTTAAATGTTGCTGAAACGGACAAGAGTTTTACCTGGTCTCCAGAAATGCATTTAAACACACGTTATACTGCTTTTCCTTGTCATCAATGGTCTTCACATACCTACAGGGATGAAACATTTATTAAGCTTCTAGTGACAAAGGTTTATTGGCAAATCTGGAACATGTTCCCCTACAACCACCAGGACAACCTGTAGGTTTTGGATGCTGTTTAATACCACAGGAATTATGGAATTCCCAGCCCTGGAAGTGTCCCAGGGATAGGGGAAGGGGGTTGGAATGAGATGGTCTTTAAAGTCCCTTCCAACCCAAACCATTCAGGGATTCTACTCTAAATACATTTAAATTTATTCCTAATAAATCAGTAATTAATTTAAAAACAGGCTGATGATTTTTTAAGAGAGATTTGGCCCAAACTACTTAAAACTGAAGATAAAACAAAGGCACTCAAGGACCGATATCTGGGCTCTGCAAACTGAGAGAGGAGATTAAAAATACAGCAGGAATTGTCAAATCTGATTAGAAGAATTCTTGCTAAGTGGGTTTCATCAGTTATCTAGAGGCTATTTTAGATGTTTACCTGTAATTTGCCAAAAAATTCACAATAGGGAAGTGGCCATGTCCATATTTCAGCCTGATACTGGGAGAAAACGCCTGGCTGGTTTCACAGCCAAGGATGAAATTTCATTAAAGATTTCTGAGGTCTTCAGAGTGTCAGCACGATGGGGTGTGAATCTGGTTACAGCCCTACCTCTCGTTGGTGTCCGAGTGTTTTTTAGCTGTGCCCCTCAGGGCTTTCAAGTTCTCTCTGCTCTCCTTCTTCTCCTGCTGCCATTTCTTCATCTGCGCTTCCGAGTCCTGGTGGAACCAATCCAGCTCGTTCTGGGACACCTGGGGGGAACAGCAAAGAGGGAAACCTTTAGTTCTGGAAATAGCGCTTTATTCGAATAAAATCTGGGGCAGAGTGAGGGTATTTGTGAGCAATAAGGGAATCCTGGAATGGTTTGGGTCTGTCCCAGGCTGCTCCAAGGCCCAGAGCCCAACGCGGCCTCGGGCACTGCCGGGGCTCCAGGGGCTCCCACGGCCTCTGACCCAGGGAGAAGCTTTACCTTGGTCTCTTCACAACTTTTCTTCAGGAGCTCTTCCAGAGCACCAATTTCCTCCGAGCTTCTGCTTTGTAACTGCTCAAATCTCTCCTCTGCCTCTTTCAGCTGCTCCTGTAGCACCTGGTGCTCCTTTTCCGCGCGCAGAATATCTCCCTGGAAATTAATCAGTTACAAAAAGCCATTTGGTTTCTACCTGTCGCCAGTTCAAAGGCCACGTTTTCGCACTTTTATCTCCTGGCACGGACATAAACCTGCCACTGACACCACTCCGAGCTGTCTCCAGGCCCAAATGGAATATTTAAATCCAGGTTTTGAGGGAGGAAATACCAGTTCAGCATCTGAACAGCTACAGAACAAAGCTGTCAGAACGAATATCAACTATCAGAGCCAAGCTCAAAATTCATCTCCTTTGGGGGGCTGGGTGATGTTTCCAAGAACATCACAGAACACAAAACCAGCCAAACCACCAAACACCCCAAAATATATAAAATATCTGTTAAAACCTGTTGATTTCAGAGAATTTTTATTTCTTCACTATTCAGTTTTTGGGCATTCCTTCAATGTCCTTCAGGAGAAATGCAAACCAGGATGCAGGCAACTTACTTGTTGATTTTCAAACGGATGGAAAGGCAACGTATTGGTTTCCCTATCAGCAACTTCCTGGTTTACCTAGAGCACAAAAAATTCAAGGATTAATTCAAAAGCTTCTCTCCGTTCATAGATGCAGCTGCTCTGGTTCGGAGCTTTTGTACCTCATTTATGGTTTTACAAACCCAACTCTACACCAGGTCCATAAATGATGTAGGGAAACATTGTGGAGGTGTTTCTGAAAGGGATTTTTTTTTCTTTCCCAGATTTCATTGACCATGAGCAATTCCATGGAGTTCTGTGAGTCTTTAAACAAAGCCATGTTCTAAATGTCTGAAAATTCAAGATTTGTAGGAATTGTCTGACTCTCAGGGAGTTGTAGAGGGTGAGAATCTCCTCGCTGAGCCTCCTCCACAAATCCAAATCCTCAAATGTTGCCAAAGAGAAAACAAACCCCTGAACTAATCACAAAAGGAAAAATAACAACACAGAGCGACTTTGCTTCATCTCTAAGTGAAGCTGAAACTGATGTGCAGCAGCTCCCTCTGAGACACCCAGGGGAAAGGGCTGCAAAAACTTCAGGCACAGCAAAATTCAGCGACCAGCTCTGAAGAACTACAAATGAAAAATGAGGAATCATAAAAAATTGGCGGCAACTTAAACTGCAAGTTCTCAGGAATCATGGAATGGTTTGGGCTGGGAGGGACTGTAAGCATCATCCCATCCCATTCCAACTCTGCCATGGCAGGGACACCTCCCACTGCCCCAGGCTGCTCCCAGCCCCAGTGTCCAGCCTGGCCTTGGGCACTGCCAGGGATCCAGGGGCAGCCCCAGCTGCTCTGGGCACCCTGGGCCAGGGCCTGCCCACCCTGCCAGGGAACAATTCCTGCCCAAGATCCCACCCAGCCCTGCCCTCTGGCACTGGGAAGCCATTCCCTGGCTCCTGGCCCTGCAGCCCTTGGCAATTGTCTCTCTCCATGGTTCCTGGGGCTCCTTCAGGCCCTGCAAGGCCACAGTGAGCTCAGCCCAGAGCTTCTCCTCTCCAGGCTGAACAATCCCAGCTCTCGCAGCCTTTCCTCCCAGCAGAGCTGCTCCAGCCCTCTGCTCATCCTGGTGCCTCCAAACCTCTGCAGCGTTGTTGCCTTCCCACTCCTTACCTGAACAGCCACCATCCTCGTGTGAGGATTGCTCTGCATCCCAGGTTTATTTCTCCTTCCCATTTCCTTCTTAGCCCGTTTCCCACGCTCAGCCTCATCTGAACCGTTTGGCAAAGCAGAATCCTCCTTAGCCGGGTGGCCCCAAAGGCCTTTGTACTCCTGGGTTCCAGGTGGCACAAAACCTCCAGGGATGTATTTTCCACATGAAATTGCTGATTCCCAACTATCCCGAGGAGCTGCAGGATCAGCATAAACATACCCAGGCTGTGCCAGGGCAGAAGACACAGGCAATATTCCATATTGATAACCCCAGGAGCTCTGAGGCAAAAACACAGCAGGGCCTTGGGACCGAAAGCCCTCTAATAAAACACCCGAAAACGGCAACTCGTTTTCCATGGAATCGCCATCCTCCTTTTCCTGAGGGTTCCCAGGAGTGCAGGAAGCGGGGAAAGGACACGGCAGATACTGTGGAGTCTCATAACCTGTTATCTCAGGGGCTGATAAAGGTGGGTCCAAAGGGTACGACAGCGGCCGGAACTCCTCAGCGTAGGGATTCAGCTGCAGCTTGCTCTGGGAAGAATTCCCTCGGAATCCCCCAGCTGGATCATATTCCTCTTTATTTCCAGGCTCATTTCCGCCCGGGTTTCCTTCCAAAAGGACCGAGTGCTTCCTTAATCCAATCAGATTATCCACCTTAATGAAACGAAGGGATTTCAGCAGGAAAGCTTCCAGGCCCCCTCCATCTTCCACCACCTTCCGAGTCTCCTCAGGGAAGTTTTCATATTCCCCAATCAGTAATTTATTATTAATTTCCAGAGGGCCATGTTCTTCCAAGATCTGAGAGAAATAACTTGGGAAAAAAAAAAAAAGTGTCATTATTAATCAAAGTTTCTTAATGTCAATCTAAAATTGTATTTCACTGCACTTAATCCCTTCCTTCACGGACACACCACCCACACACACCAGGATTCCAATTAATCCCAAAAATTACTAAAATCATGAAGTAAAATTAAACCCCCTGAAGCTGCCGAGTCCAGAAATTTATACTCACTCATATAAATTCTCACAGATTGGATCTGGATTATTATTCATTTGATAATTGTTACTATTTGAAGCATTATAGAGAGCTTCAAATTCCTCCAGTTGCTCCTGGAGATACTCTGGGATTACAAAGGGTTCATTTGTAAAATCTCTGTACCTTAAAAATCAGAAGAAAAAAAGAAAGTTAACCCAGCCTTGGTGTTTTTCAGGGATTCTTCTCCAGCACTTTGGGGTTTGGGCAATAAAAAAAGCAGAATAAAATACTCACAAATTATTTTCTTCTATAAATATCTTCTCTTCTTCTCGTGGTGCTGTACTGACTCCACTGGATAATACTAAAATAGACTAATTGGAAACAGATTTCTTTCAGTTTTTACCTCACAAAAAAACTTGTGGAAAAGAATCCACTGCAAAGACCAGGAGTAATTTATTTACACTGAAATTTTGTTCCTTGAATTCATCGTGGTCACAATGAACTGCAAAATTTCCAGGTAAAATTATCAGTGCTAAGCCCCGGCAGGAAAGTTTATAATTTAAAATTACTCATTTCTTCTTCAGAACTTATTTAGGGAAAAGAAATTGGGATATTCAGCCCCAAATCCCTCCTTTTTTTACCTATTTCATCACAATTTAATCAAACTTTCTTTAACATTTGAGGCTGTACCAACAGGAGCCATCCCTAATTCCACGTGGTTTCATGTGACACTGGTTATTGTCCACACCACTACAGACATCTCAGCTGTCTTCATTTTTACTGTCTAATAATTTGTCTTAATTTTTATTATCTAATAATTCGGAAATACACAAATAAGTGCACCTAAGTCAGAAAAAATAAGTCCTGGCTGATGAGAAGAGGAAAAAAAATCTGAAGTTTCCTCTCGAAATTCTGGAAAAATGAGAAAAAGTTGAGGGCATGAGGCTGGACCTGAGGTTTTCAATAAAGCAAAATCCTCCAAAAGGCAGCATAAGATTCAGGCAGAATAAGATTCCGATAAAATCTATAAAATAATGAATAATTAATATTAAATGGAATATTAAATGGAACTTTTGCACCGAATTCACATCTTCCCAGGTGGAAAATTGCAATCACAGCAGGAATTCAGAATTGAGCCACTGGAAGGTGACTCCAGTCAGAGCCAAACTCAGTCATATGGAAGCTTAAAAATTGCTTTTATACTGGTAAATATGAACAAAATTCTATCATTTGAGCCTTCACAGCTTAATTTGACTTCAGGAAAAGCCCCTTCAAGGAGGAGTCTCCTGCAGGTATTGAGGGAAACGACCCCTGCCCATCTGAATGCCAGAAATTCTTTCAAAAAAGCAATTTTAGGGGGGTTTTTAGGAGCAAATCAATGGTATCTGCTTGCTAATATCTGTTTGAGCAGCCTCAGACGTTACTGACCTTTGAATCTTTCATATTCTTCTTCCTGTTTTTGTTTTTAACTTTGATTTCATTATTCTGAAACAGAAGGAAAAAGAAAATGGCATCACAGGGGTGGCAAACGTTGCTCCAGCTTTCCAAGCGGCACAAAGATGAAGCGACTGAAATGTGAATTAATTCTTTAACAGGATTGTGATTACACCTGAGCATCGTAATCACCCACAGGTTATTTTAGGCTGTAACATTGAATTGAAAGAAGTTTTACCGTGATGGTTTTCATTTCATTCGTGGCTTTTCCCAGTTCACGAAATGAAAAAGCAGAAAAATTCTGCATTTTAGTAATGTGCACATTAAAAATTATGCATTTTATTAATACGTATATTTTCAAAAATCTGTATTTTATTAATATGTGCATTAAAAATTATGCATTTTATTAATGTGTACATTTAAAAATTTGCATTTTATTTACGTGTACATTAAAAATCTGCATTTTATTAATGTGTACATTAAAAAATTTGCATTTTAATTAATACACACATTTAAAAATCTGCATTTTATTAATGTGTACATTTAAAAATATGCATGTTATTAATGTGTACATTAAAAATTATGCATTTTAATAAAGTGTACATTTAAAAATCTGGATTTTATTAATGTTTACATTAAAAATTATGCATTTTATTAATGTGTACATTAAAAATTCTGTTTTATTAATACGTACATTTAAAAATTTGCATTTTATTGACGTGTACAGTAAAAAATTCTGCATTTTATTAACGTGCACATGAAAAATTATGCATTTTATTAATGTGTACATTAAAAATTTTGCTTTATTAATATGTACATTTAAAATTTGCATTTTATTGACATGTACATGTGAAAATTCTGCATTTTACTAATGTGTACGTTTAAAAATCTGCATTTTATTAATGTGTACAAAAAAATTCCGCATTTTATTAATGTGCACATTAAAAATCTGCATTTTATTAACGTGTACATTAAAATTTTGTATTTTATTAATATGTACATTCAAAAATTCTGCATTTTATTAATGTGCACATTAAAAATCTGCATTTTATTAATGTGTACATTAAAAATTTTGCTTTATTAATATGTACATTTAAAATTTGCATTTTATTGACATGTACATGTGAAAATTCTGCATTTTACTAATGTGTACGTTTAAAAATCTGCATTTTATTAATGTGTACAAAAAAATTCCGCATTTTATTAATGTGCACATTAAAAATCTGCATTTTATTAACGTGTACATTAAAATTTTGTATTTTATTAATATGTACATTCAAAAATTCTGCATTTTATTAATGTGCACATTAAAAATTCTGCATTTTATTGATATGTACACTTAAAATTCTGCATTTTATTAATGTGCACATTAAAAATTCCTTGTTTTATTAACGTGCACATTAAAAATTCTGCATTTTATTCATGTGTGCATTAATAAAAGCTTTATTCTGTATCAGATCTTGGATTTGTATGAGAAACTCATCTATAGGCAAGGAGAACTTCAAACCAGAGTGCCTCAAACACAGAATTAACTGAAACACAGAATTTATTTCTGCCAGCTGGGATGGATTTCAATGATGACACCAATGAAAAAGCGATTCAGAATGGGGCACACTTTAAAAATTATTATTACATAATTCAAAGATCAAATAATGTAAGGAAAGGGAGCAAAAACGAGAGATGAAATCTCTCATCAAGTCTGAAGGATGAGGCTGCAAATTATTTCCTTTTCTGAAACACCAAAAAGTTCTCTGTGAGCTGAGACCAAACAGAGATGAAATGAAGTTCACTTACTGATAAATTTTCATTGCCCTGCTTCTTTAATATAATGGTTGGGTCACCTGTCGGAAGGATAAAAGCCACGGTGAGTCATGGAAACAATAATATTTTATCTCATTTACAATTTATAACTGAAATAACAGGAATTATTGTAATAATCCTTTATCCAGCACCACCAAAGCAGCTCCGAAACTGCGGCTGCAGAACTTTTCTGTGCAAGGCTGAGCAATAAATGTGAATTTCGATTGGAAATGTTTGATCCCTTTGCCTACTCACCCATTTTATCAAAGAATTCATCTAAAGCTTGATGGAGGCATGGAAAATGCTCTCTGTTTTCTTCTAAAAGCCATATAAAGCATCGGGTTTTCTCTAGGGGGGGTTTGAGGAAATAATCCCAAATTTCTTGCTTTTCACCGTGAGTTGCCACATAATCAAATTTACTGCCATATTTCTGGTTCCACAGCGGGGTTAAAATAGAATGGTCGAGCTCTTGCAGAACTGGGCCATACTGAAGGAGGAAGTTTTTTGTAGCTGTCAGACCTGAAAGAGATGGAAAAAGAGATGGAAAAATCCCAATATTTCATTCCAGCTTTAAAGTTCTGAAGTGCTTACAGTGTGATATTCCTCTTCCAAAGGGGAAGAGTTTGGTCTAGAAATTTAATTTACAGATGATGTGAAAGCTTTTGCACCTTGAAAATGCAAACAAAAAATGCCAAGTGGGGTTGACATAAATTCTGCTCTCACCAATTATTATTTGTATAGTAATATTTGTATATATGAATTGTGGGAAGGACGTGGATGTGACAGAGCAGAATGAAGAACCCCAAACCCAAAAATGCCAGGTTCCTCCAAGGATTAAATCCAACAGGAAACTGCAGAGCACCAACATGAAATTATTCCCAAGTTTAATGGCTGTGCTCAGCTGGGGGTTGGCCTCTTTCTCCAGGCAGCAAACGACAGAACGAGAGGACACAGAACGAGAGGACACAGCCTCAAGCTGCATCAAGGGAAATATAGGTTGGATATTAGGAAAAAGTTTTTTACAGAAAGGGTGATAAAGTACTGGAATGGACTGCCCGGGGAGGTGGTGGAGTCACCAGCCCTGGATGTGTTAAAAAAAAGACTGGATGTGGCACTCGGTGCCATGATCTAGTTGAGGTGTTGGGGCATGGGTTGGACTCGATGATCTTGCAGGTCTCTTCCAACCCAGACATTCTGTGAATGATTTACTCTCCAAAAAACAGAATCATTTCCAAAGCTCAGCCGTTAAGCCCATTCTGGGATTTGAAGGCATTGAAAAAAATCAGATCGGTTCAATTTCCTCCCTCCCGCCCGGCCAGAGCCCCGCAGAGCTCCTGCGCCACTGGGGCTGGGAGAGGCAGGGTGGACCCAGGGAAAGGAGGAAGATGCAAAGTTGGATTTTGAGAAGCAGAGAGGTGGAAAACGGGTGTCCTGGTTTGACAGGAAGGGAGTTTTTTAAGGAAGGTATAGTCAAACCAATCATGGGTCAGAAGTGAGTATTGACATCTGGTGTGGCCACTGAGGAAATTTGTCACCTCTGAGAACATGGGGAGAT
>WEIT01035427.1:61100-76393 GCA_013389985.1 Dryoscopus gambensis
TTGAATCCTGAGGGAAGTCTTGGTCCATAGATGGTGGTGAGAGCACCGGACATGGAAGGACACTATGGTTTGCAAGAGAGACTCCTCTCTTCTTAAATGGACTGAGAATTGATTATTTGAGTATTGTTAATTGATCAGGAAATCCAAGGTTTTGTCTGATTGTGGGAAGGGTGGAAGTTGGGAGGAGGAGGAATGTTTCAGAGAGTTTTCATTTCTGTTTCTTATGTGTTTCTTTCCTTTAGTATAGATTAATAAAGTTTCTTTCTTATTTCTAAGTCTGAGCCTGCTCTGCTCTGTTCCTGATCACATCTCACAACCATTATTAGTATTTTCGTGGGGCACTGGCATTGTGTCCAGTGTCTAACCATGACAACGGGGAACTGCCGCTCTGCCGCGCTGCCCCCGGAACGCACCGCGGTTATCCAGGCGCCTCAGCCACTCGTGCACCTTGGCATCCACCCCTCCCAGGCGGCTCAGCACGTGCAGGACGGCCCTGGGGCGGATCCTGCTTTTTTCCTGGAGCAGGGAGCTGAGGAGCCGCTCCAGCAGCTCCCGGGGAGCGCCGCTGCGCCCGGAATAGGAGGTGAAATCCTCCTCTGCGATCACGCCCCACAGCAATAACTCCTTCAATAACTCGGCAGCGTCGGGGACAGCGGCTTTGATCTGCTCCCAGTTCCGGCTGAGGTGCTGCAGGATCTGGTCCCCCGCGTATAAATCCTGGCCATAACCTGGGAAATGAAAAATATGGCATTAAAAAACCACAAAAGGAGCAGGGCTTCATGTCCCTACCACCATTAAAACCAACTTTAAGTGCAGATGATTTGGATTAAGCGGCGCTTTGAATGATTTTTTCTCACAGCGTTGAAAATGGCAGGATTTAAATAATTGTAGGTATTTTTCCCATCTAGCCTGAGCATAATGAATGGGATCCAACATTGATTTAAATTTTTGTTTAAAGGAACAAACACCTAGCCCAGATTTTAGGATGAGCAGCCACAGTGTCACAGTGACCTGCAGTGGCTCCAAGGATCACAGCTAAAGACGAGCCAGANCTGAAAATGGCGGGATTTAAATAATCATAGGTATTTTCCCATATTGCCTGAGTATTATGAATGGGATCCAATATTGATTTAAATTTTTGTTTAAAGGAACAAACACCTAGCCCAGATTTTAGGATGAGCAGCCACAGTGTCACAGTGACCTGCAGTGGCTCCAAGGATCACAGCTAAAGACGAGCCAGAGAAAAGCAGAGAGCAAAGATTTAAAACAAAACAAACAGGAAATGAGTGGAGGTGATTTTACAAATCCACAGGGAAGCCAAAATCTCCCAGATGATCAGGGCATGCCATTGAACAGGGATCCAGAGAATCCCGAGTGTGGCATGTATGGGATCAAAAAAAACACACCCAGAGTATTCAACAGGGAATCCTCCTAGGAAATTACAAATTAATTATATCCCAAGTTGCTAATACAGACCAAAAAAAATCAATTTTCCAACATCCCCTCCTCTTCCTCTGCCCCAAGAATCTGCAGAGGAAGTTCACAGCTCTGGAATATGGAGCAGCCCAACATCCAGCGAGGCGAAAGCTGAAGCTGTAAGTGCCCACAAAGTCACAGGCTGACATATTTTTATTACCCTCAACCATCTGAAATGTACTTTTCAAGTCCCTGCAGGCAGGAGATGAGTCTGTCATTATTTGAGATGCAGCTGCCAGGTGTTTTTTTCTCTAGTAGTGTCCCAAAGAGCTTCTCCTGAAATCCCTTTTAAACAGGTTCCCTTGGAATTGGGGCCCTTCCCCTCTCCAGGCTGATTCGGCATGAACCAGCCAAGGAAAAAAAAATCAAGGTTTTCTCCAAGCAATTAAACCACACAGTTGTTTGGACAACAAAACCAGAAGCCAAACAGAAGTTGTCTAAAGGAAAAATGCAGATTTTTTAGAGAGGGGTTTTGCTCAGTATCCGGATTCTGCCAGGATTTAACTTGGGATATTCAGCATGCTGATTCCATCGCTCTGTGATAACCCAGGATCACAGACTCCCAGGATCCCTGAGGCTGGAAAAGCCCCTCGAGGATCATCAAATCCAAACTTGGATCCCCACCTCATCCCCAGCCCAGAGCTGTGAGTGCCACGTCCCTCTCTGGACACTGCAGGGATGGGGACTCCAAACCTCCCATTCCTCACACTCTTTCCATGGGAAAATGAGAATAACCCACATTTCCACGCACCCCTGTGCTGACTGTCCTGAGATTGGTCATTTCCCTCCTGGTTTTCCTCAGTTTTCTTCCTGGCAGAATTCCGGGCCTCTTCTCGCGCTCGTTTTCGCCGCAGTTTTTTTTCTTGCTTCATTTTTATCTTCCTAAGACTGAAAAAAGCCAATTCAGCAGCGAGCCAGACATTAACTGAGATGGAAAGACCACACTGGAAAGGGCAAATAGAATAGAAGTGGTCCTCATTTAGAACCAGAGACCACAAAACTTTATAAAAATATCAATGTCCTCAAGATGCGACAATTTTAACTCCCATTAAAGATGTCTGAATTAGGATTGGCTTCAATTACTCTTATTCTTAATGAGAACTCAGCATTTTGAACCAAATATTAACATTTTATTCCCTTCGTTTTTAAACATCTGGTTTGTCCTCTCAGCCTCATTCCCCATTATTTCAAGGTTGCTTGACCCAAAAATTGCAACCTCAGTTATGCGAAAGGTCTGGGCATCAATAACTGCAGCAGCAGCATTGAACACGTTTTCATTCACACCTTCCAAACAGTCACACCCAATAAATTCTGTGGAACAATTTAAATGCTTTTATAATTGGATCATAATGGGTTTTACCAGATTTTTTTGGTTTCCCAGGCAAAGGGCAAGGATAACTTTCCAAAATATTTGTAAAAAAGGCATGAAAGCCCCTCCTGCTTTGCTCTAAAATTGATTCAAAAAGTGCAGATCTTACCTTGAACATTTCTGTTTAATACAGGCCCTTGGTGGTTCCTTGGGTTTTGGGATTTTTTGTTCAAACTACCAAAAATAAGGGATGAGACAGGAATTAAATTTGAGTTGTGACACAACAAACCCAACAATCATTTCTGCTTCTCTCAGGTCAATACTGCTCTGGGGTGAATTAATATTAATTATCAATCTTCCCGTGGCTCTGGGGAGTTATTCCTGAAGGATTATTGAACTCCAGTCCCCATCCATGAGAATTTGACCAACGCCACAAGGCAATTCCTGCTCCACTGGAACAGGAAATTAATATTCCTAAATAATCCTCCAATTCTGTAATTAAGGCAGCACAATTTTTTTTGCAGTTACATTCCCATCTTCACTTTATCCCTTTAATATTTTCATATAAAATACGACCATACTTACTTCACATTTTACCAGCCCAGAAGAACTGAAAATAACTATTTTGGAAATAAGGCCTTTACAATCAGGAGTAAAACACATTTCCTTAAGAAAATCCTGCAGGAGACAAGGACACACACAACAAAGGGATTTAAATCCACGCACAATTCAGGTTCTTGCACAAATTACTTTCTTAATTTGAGGTGACCAAGGCAATTAAAGGAAGCACAATCCTAAACTCTTCCTGGGTGCTGATTGAGGGCTGACTGGGAAAGGGCTGAACATCAAAAGTCATGGAAAATCTGTGGCATCTTTTATTCCCAAAGCTCCCTTCTCCAACTTCACACCCAAGAGCCAACTTCCAGAATAATTCTAGGAGCTCCTACAGTGCCTGATTTCCCTCCACTTTATCCTGGCTGCTGAATTTTGTGAAATTCTTTTATGTATCTCAATGCTATAATCTCAAAAAAATCAAAAAATTCTGGTCTGGCAGAGGCCTTACCTTATCATTTTTATCACTGTAGCTTGCTGTTTTCAGCTTCTTCCAGCAGCTGATGTGGAACTCCACTCTGCACTGCTGACAGCAAATAACACGTATAAAACCCTAAAAAATGAGAAATGGCAAAAATGGAACACCTTTAAACCAAACCACAAAGGAGAGCAGTGCTGGGCTTAGCAGATCATATAAAAAAGGGCAGAAAACACATCAAGTTTTACTTCTCGAACCTTTTCCAACTGAAAATTTACCTTAAAGTCTGGGTCTGTAAAAAATATTTGGATTTTGGAGTAGCCATGGCACTGCTGGTATCGACAAACAGCATCCGGCTCTGGAGGGAATTTACATTCCTCAATATAATTCTTTAAAACCATCTGGAAAACACAGAATTATGTGAGACAAACTGCACAGAAATCAGGGAAAGATTCAACTTCTACTCACAGACTCCTGGGGACTGCAGTGAAACACATCCCTCTTGGAAAAGCAGTGACTAATCCCAAAAAACACCAACTCTTTCCTAGTGAAAGCCATGCAAGATTGGCCTTTTATGGCCAAAATATCCCAGGGTTTGTTTGAAGTGCTGGAAGCTGTGAGCACTCAGCTTCACACACACAGAAAAATGCAGGTTTATCCTGAACCAGTGTCCCACACCCTGAGCAATTCCCAAGGGTGGGAGCTTTTCTATTGTCCAAGTGCTAAAACAGCTCATGGGACAAAAATGGAGTTTTTCGCTCATTTCTGAAGTTCCCCGGCATCTCCAGAGGGTCTCACCTGGGATCTGGGCTGAGGATCAAGCTCAGAGCTGGCCCTGGGGAGCCACGGAGGTCTCCCAGGATAATTTCTGAGGGAAAGACTTCACAGCAGCTTCATGAGGAATCAGTGCAGGGCTGGAGCTGAGCCCCGATTAATAAAACATCCCCAAGAACAGAGGCCTGACAAACCCTGGCAGATATTTGCATTATCCAGAGGTCCCAGACCATGGATTGCCATATCCAGTTTGCTGGGGGCGGTTCTGTGAGAAATCCTGAGGTGGGATTTCGGTAGGAAAAAGCCCAGCAGTGCTGCTTGTACCAAAACTCAGCAGTTTTGGGCACTTTGACCAAGCTCATCCACTGAAAAACCTTCCCGAGTCCTGCTGTGCCAAAAACGCCTCAGTGCAGAGCAGCTCCTGGCGCCAGGTTTTTCCAAACAGGGCATTTCACCATGGAAATGCCAGTGTTTTATGCAGGAACTACGTGGCCAAAGTCTCCTCACTGGCTTTAAAAGCAGCAGCTGCTGCAATTTTGAGCTTCCCCTCATGGCAGGACGTGTCCACCCCCTCTGTACCACAGAGGGGCACGAGCAGGAGAGAACTCGGGGGGGCTCAGGCCCCCAGCTAAGAATCAACAGCTTAGTCTGGAAAGCAGATGTGGGAGGAGATGAGAGAAATATTCTTGACCAAAAGACACGGTCCTTGTGTCTATGAAAGCCCTCACAGCTATCACAGAGGCAGAAGTCTCTCACACGCTCCTCAGAAAGGTGTGAGGAGATTTATCCCTGGAGCTGGGACACAACTCCAGGTCCCTTTCCCAGGAACTGAGAGAGGATTTCTTGATGTCTACTCCATCAAAGAACTGGATGGTAAGAAACACTGGATCCTAAGTGACACTATTTCTCAGCCAGCTGTGAATGTAAGGGTACCTTTAACCCCACGTGTAATACTAGCCTGCCTTTTTATCTTTTCCCTGGGTAGCAGCAGTCTGTCTTGAGTCTTATGTCTGTTAGTTTTGTGTCTGCTAATAAATAATTCATTTTATAATCGACCGAATCAGCCATTATTAGGGAACTTGTGAATGGCAGTGGATTTTGGGGTGCTGGCCACCTCAGTAATGGGATGGCCTTCAGCCAGAGGCCTGGGCAACAGACAGGGGCTGGTTTAAACCCACACCATCCATTCATAACACCCATTTCTGCCAGCTCAGCTTCTGAACCGGTTCTCTCCGGCATTCTGTTGGGAATTCACCCCTGAAAGTTGGGGAGCGTGCAAGGAACGGAACCCAACACTCTCCCAAAAATCATGGAGGCTGCAAAAGAGCTCCAAGATCGGACCCGCGAGCCATCCCCGCCTTGCCACTGAGTGCCACACCCAGGCCCTTCTTGGGCACCTCTGATAAGTGATAAATGCTGAATGATAAGTGATAAATGATGAATGGTAAGTGATAAATGCTGAATGATAAGTGATAAATGTCTGCACCCGGTGAGCTGACACAATGCTTTGCTCTCCAGACCCCCTGCCCTGTGCAAACTGCACAATTCCCACCGTGCAAGAAGCAGAGCTGGGATTTCTCACTCAATCCTCAGCCAGGTCACCTCGGGGTCTCAGAGCCTGACACAGCTCCTGCCCACAGGGTGCTTCCCCTCCCTCCTTCAGCCCACATCTTCCTCAGATCCGGGCAGGGAGGAGGAGGAGAATTTTCTGTCTGGTTCTTTTTTTTGGAACATACCTGTAAATGCTCCATTCGTGTCTCCTCGATGACCTGATTTGTTCCTGGCCAGGTTAAAACTCCAGGGATAAAGTTGAAATCAATCATTAGCTTTGACTTCAGGAACTGGTCGAGGGCGTGTAGAAATCTGGAGTTTGGAAGAGGTAAAACACACTCAGATCTCCTGGGAGGAACTCCCTCACAACTTCCAGGACTCCCTTTTATCCTCCCAGGAGCAAAGAGCGGGGACTGAGAGGATGTGGGATGACAGAACACCTGGCTCACTCAGTTTTCTGCTGATCTTTGAGATAAAACACTCCAGGTGGGAGGCTGGAAGGGGCCCAGCATCCAGGCAGGGATGGGCCTGTGCTCCCAAGGGATCCCCGCATGTGGGAATTCAGGGTGAGGACTTGTGGGGCACGAGTGACCTTCACCCTGCTCAGCCAGGGAGGGGACGCAGACTCTGCTGCCTGGATTTGGGTTTTCCCTGAGTTCAGGGAGTGCAGACATGGAAACAGCAGTGCTGTCACCTGCGTAGGGACTTTTTTGGGGTCAAAACTGCCAAGGAAATCAGCCACAACCACGGGAATGGGATGCAGGCAGCTCCTGGGACACAGACTGCACGCAGGAAGGAGGAATTCCCTCTGAGCACCCAACACCCCCTGAGCAGGTGCTTTCAGACATCCCACAGGAGGAGGGGAGAAGGTTTAGTATGGAAAATTATTTATTTGGCCTTATTTTGGCAAGGCAAGGGGGGGCGGGGAGGTGGGGACCGTTCCCTGAGGAACAGGAGAGGCCGAGCTCCAGCTGGATCCAACAGACCCAGCCCAGGGCACAGCTGGGCAAGGCTCTGGCACCTCAAGAAAATGCTCTCAGTTTGTGCAAAACCTCCTGCACAGCTGTGAGGAGCAGGGAAAAAAAGCTCCCCCATTCCCCACCCCTGTGAGCAGCTCAGAGGGAGGAGAGTCGGGAACGAGGGGGTGAATTCCAGCCTGGGATGAAGGAGGGGAGGAAAAAGATGATTTCAGTTGTTTTACTTCGTTTCCCCACCCTGCAACTCTATTTTTAGTGGACAATGAGTTATTTTTCCTCACGGTCAGTCTGTTTCCTGTGAGCCATTAGGAGGTGCCTCCCTGTCTTTACCTCAACCTCAGAGCTTTGCCATGGAATTCCGGAAGTATGGCTGCATGAGGAGCTCCCAGCTCAGCCCACCACGAGCCCATTTTGATCCCACAGGGCACCGGTGCCATCCCAAAACCCCTCCACGAGCTCCCCACAGCTCCAGCCCCCACGGCAGCCGGGATTCCCGGCCTCTCCGCGCTTCCCGTGGGGAAGAAATTCCACCAGGAACCCCTGGATGGGAGCAGCTGCAGCCTTTTTTTTTGCTCTCAGTTTGTGTCTCGTCCTGCCCCCTCAGGCTCCCGCCATCCCTGTGGGTGGAAAGCAGCCCCTGTTCATCTGCTCCAGGGCATTTGTGACTCCCTGCAGCTGCCTTATCTCAGTCCCAGGTCACTCCCCAGCTCCCCAGGGATGAGATAAATCCCTCTTTTTCCCCCAGAACAAAGAGGTTTTGTTCATCTCCTCCAAGCTCTCCTGGCTGTGCTGGGCAGGCCTACCCCTAAATCCCAAATATTCCCTCCAATCAGCTCAGTTCAGCAGCTTCCATCAGATCCTGAGCAGGAACAACTCCCAGTTGTATCAAATCCACCTGATGGATGAATTTAGTGATTAGCACAGAACAATTAAAGCCCCACCACGCACAGTTCCTCAAATAAAAAAGATTTTCCCCAACGAACCTTGAAGTTTTCCATTAGACCAACCTGTTTTGCCTGAGGTAAACCCTTCCAAGCCCATAGTGTGCCAAACAAAAACAACATTCTTCTCCATATTTTTCCATTATTTTCTTAAACTGACGTTCAGCCTTTGCCAATGCCTTCAAAAAGAAACGTGAGACACAAAGACAGGGAGTTTTGCCAGAAGATTTCCACTCTGCCAGGGTTTTTTCTTCCTTCAGAGCGGGTCAGTGTGACCTACTCCTCGGTCAGTCTGAGGAACAGTAAATGGAATTACACAGCCTTGTGATCCCAGGAAAAACTTCCCTTTCTTTGTTTAAAAAGCCCAAATTATTCTGTAAACATGGGCTTGCTGTAAAATAAAGGAATGTTCCGGCTGAGCTCAGCTATGTTTAAATTCCTTGTAAGACACTGAATAACAGCAAACACTGCAGGATGAAACACCCAAAAAACACCCCCAGCCCCCCAGTTCTGGTTTTTGCTTTTTCCAGAACCCAAACCAACTCCTGCCTCTTGTTTTAGGAGCAGAATATTTGTATTCAGAACACCAGCGCAGGGCCACGTTACAAAGCAGAAATAAAAATTATTTCCATTTCTATAAAATTTTATAGAAACTGTAATTTCTTAACACTTAGAATCTCATTTGAAAGCTTTAAAAGAAATTTTATCTGCTAGCCTAATTCATCCAGAATCAGCGAGGATTTAGTCCTAGATATTAAATTCCAAAATGTGTCATGAAGTTTCCTTCCCCTCTTATTTTCTCTCAGTTAGGAAGACACAAAAATGGATGGGAAACTGCCTGAGCTAGAGCTTGCAATGAAAGCAGTATTTAAATATAAAATAAATAAAAATAGCCTTCATGTCCTACCTCAGGATGTCCCATTCCCAGGAGGGCAGTGGCATGTCCATAGATAAGTATAACATAATTAATATTAAGAATATTCACACGCGTCTGGAAAAAGAAGAGTCAAATTATAGTAAAAGCACCACAAAAACAAAGAATAAATTTACTGTAAATTAATTTTTTAAAAATCCAGGATGACCTTTGGGTCAGCGGCTGATTGGGTACAAACACCAAATTTCACGGAACTTGCCACCAAAATCGTTTTTATCCTTTATTATTATGAATCAAGGTGAAGCGGACAATCACGATCAATTTCCGAGGCCGGAAAAGATTTTTAACATCATCAAGCCCTGCCAACAATGGAGGTTTTTATTAAAAAAAACCCAATATTTGAACCAAATATTGGGCATGACTCATCTAAGAACATTATCCTGGCGTATTCTGGAGATGCAGGTGTTGTGTGGAACATTCCCAAAATATCCGCCAACAACCCAACAGGATAATGATTCTTTTGCGGCGAAAGGGAGGAGTGGCAGCGGGGGTGGGAGGTAGAAACCTCCACAGCAGGGGATTTTGGCCAGCTCACCGAGAATTTGGAGGTGTAGAGGATGCTCAGGAGCTGGGAGAAGGCTCGCTCAGCCGCGTGGCACTGCTGCTCCTGCAGCGCTCTGCAGCCATCCCAAGCCAGGGAAATCAGCTCCTCTGGCAGAGCGTTGAAATCCACCTGGAAGGCAAAGCCAGGCCGAAAAGAAAACTGCATTTTCCTTATTTTTTTTTAATTTATTTTAAATTTTTTTTTTAATAAATAATAATATTTCGGTCAACAACTCTTTTTGACGCTGCCACCAAGGCACTTCCTGTGCTGTCGCTGGGTTGTTCTTCCTCACACCCAGCAGGGAAACACACGGCCCTGCCGCCAGCAGCTCAAGGGTCAGCATCGCTCTGGGGGAAGGGGGGCGTGGAGCAGGGTGTGGGATGGATAAACCTGAATTTCTGTGCAAAACAAGCGGGTTATTTGTCACGGTTTACCGGGAATTCTGGCATATTCAAAGCTCTCAGCAGCGGTAATAGCACGGGTCCATCCCTGCCCCGCGAGGCTGCACCACCCTCCCGCCCGAGGGGTTCCGCGTCTGGCAAGGGGCTGAAATTCACCTGGAATGTTTGAAAAGGCAGTGAAGTTCAAAAAAAAAATCAGCATTTCCTCTTTTTTTTGCTAGATTTCTTTTTATTTGCTAAAATACTCTAAATACGTAATAATATACTGCTAAATATTCTATATACTAAATATATAAAATAATAAATTCTCCGACAGCCAAGGGGAAATTCTCTGCTTCCTCCTGAATTGTTTTACCACAATTTCCCTTTCCAAGCAGCAAACGAGGTGCATTTTTATAAAACTCTTGAATTACATTTTCATGGAGCTGCTAATCTCTTAAAAATCCAGTTTTTATTCCAAGTTTCTCTCTGGCAAGCTGCAACTTTAGTTCAAGCATCATTTTAATTCTTCAAAACCCCAAAGCATGACCCAGACTTCTGCTTTTCCTCCCATTTTGTATCCAAATGTTTTTGGAAAAGCTGGGAATTGCTTCTTTCTGCAACGCTTTGTGTCCAGCTCAGCTCACGCTGAGGGTTTCAGAGTTCATTCTTTTATTGTGTTATGTTATAAAGTTATTATATTTTCACTCTTGCTACTTCCTGAAATCTGCAGGAATTTCCAGCAGGGAGACTGTAAACAATGAAGATTTATTTTCATTTCCTAAAACTACTGGGTTAATGCTGTCCCGTGCAGCTCTAGAAGAGCATAAATTAGTTTAATGGCAAGTTACACGACAGATGAAGCTGATTAAATGGATTAAAATGTTCCTTTCAACACCAGTATTGACTTAGAAAAAACAAAACTGGGTATTTTATAGGAAATAAGGGGTCTTAGTGCAGGTAGAACCTGCACCTTCTCCGAAACTCAGCTTTGTCCCGTGAGGTGTTTAATCAGAATACAGATTTCTGGGGTTTGCACCCCCCAATTAACAGGGATGAAAAGATTCATTACGTGCATTCCCATGATTTTCTTCAGGAATTTCTTGGTGCCGAGCCCAGAGAAGGAGAATTCTCCCTCAGCACATGAATTTTATAGTGCTTCCAACAGCCATTCCACAAAATGCTCTGTGGTTATTTCCTGAAGTACCCAGACATTCAGGCAGAGTTTTGGGAAGGGCTTTAGAGATCCCTGGATGACTCCCAGGCAGGTTTGACAGCAGGAGAAGGAAGAGAAACCAGAAGAGAACTCCAGAAGAAACCAGCATAACCACAGAATTTCTGCCTCTGATCAAAGCCACGCAGAGCACGGAGCGTTAGATTTTGGAATAAACCAAGATTCTTTGCAATATTCCTAAAAAGTGATGAATCATTTCCAATTTAAGGCCACGAGCTGCTGCATTCCTATTACCTGTGGCATAGCAGAGAAGCCTTTATCCTCCATGGCTTTAGACTCTCTCTTCAAATCCACACGATCCCTACAAAAAACGGGACAGGGGCACCACGGGTTTGTAAATGTCCTTTAAATTTAAATTCATTTTCACTAAACTGTGTGATTTCCATAGGTCTGATCAACTCCCCCAGCAGAGGAGCAATTCTGGAGCTGGTTCAGCTGCTTTGAAGAGGATTTGTTCCAGAGTCAACGAAAATATTTCCTCTCCTTAGAGTGAAAGGAAAAGGAAGCCAGGGATAATGCACTTAAATGACATCAGCGACCTCTCCTGTGGCAAAATTTCAATTTTCCTACCTACATATTAATAAAATGCAGATTTTTTTAATGTACACATTAATAAAATGCAGATTTTTAATGTACACTTTAATAAAATAGGAAATTTTTAAAGGTGGTACTCAAAAAATTATGGGAAAACAACAGGGCTGTACTGAAATAAATATTGACTAAAAGATATTTGGGGTTGTGGTCACACTTAGATTAGGACTGGGAATAATCAGGTTTCCTAAAGGCTTGGGCTTATCTGCACCAGAAATCTGCCTTGGAAAAATTATCTTTACTGGAAGCTTCCCTGTTTCCATGTGAAAAATCTTATTTTGCTGCACCCTCGTGTTTTGAGCCATCCCAAAAACAACCAAAAATCTCCGGAGCGTGGTGGCCCCAGCACCACTGGAAATGATGATTTCCCCTGTTAAACTTTGTTTTAAGTGGAAGCATAATTATTATCCATAAAATCTGCAGTGATTTTTACCTCAGCTAACGGAATTTTGGCCCCAAATCACCACACACAAGGAACCACACTCTCCAGGAGTGATTTAAAATCAGACTTTGATTGTGCTTCAAGCGAAAACTGGAGCCACCAAACAACTGAAGCACTCCAAGTAAAGTTCTTCCCGAGTATAAAACTTATAAAACCAGATTTCATCTTCTTCCTGAGCTCAGGGAGCGCCAGAGGAGTTTGAAAAATGATTTGGAGCAAGGAGGCCTTGGAAATGAGATAAGAGTTGAGTCGTGGTGTAACTTTGGATGTAACAACTGAAGCAAGACTCCTGCCAGCCCTCTGCTTGAACAGCAATTATTCAAGTTATGCTTTCACTTACTAAAATTCAGCTGGGCATGGAAGATGTTCAGTTTTCAAGTAGTAACTGTGGAAAAATTGGAATTCTGGGGACTTTACTCAGCTATCAGGGTGTAAACAATGCACACAAAGCCATTAGCAACGAGCGAGCAGCACATCCAAGTGACACTAATCTTACATTAAATAACTCAAAATACATAAAATGACAACAAATCTATAATCAAATCCTATTTCTTACCTCATCTTTTCATCGTCACAAGTTTTGGTTTTTGGCCTTCGTTTGTTTTGCTGGCTTTGGTCTGTAATGAGGAACAGGATTTCAAACAAAATGATCATTACCTAAAACCAGCAAACAAAAAATTGCACTCGGAACTCACGTTTTGCTCTGTAAATTGTAGATCTTAAAAACTGACAAGGTCAAAACTAACACAACCAAGAAGTGTTAAGACCCTGAATTTGACTTCATTTTTGTTCAACAGAATAGAATTTTATCAATCCTATAAAGGGGAAAGATTTCAAACAAATAGAAGACTCTTAAAATCCTGCAAGATATGACCTGACACCACAAAATTTTAATTATTGAAGTACCCAAGGGACTCCAAGCTAAAGAAATCAGTCTGTCCTGTAAAAGCACAATTGATATTATTCTATCTATATATCAAAATAAGCATTATTATATAATAATGTATATTATATATATGTATAATGTATATATACATTCTGTATATATATGTATATTATATAAACATATAATACATTATAATGAACAATACAGTATATTATAAAACATTCTACATTATGTAATGTATTATAAAACAACATTATGCAATATTTTATAGCTTTAGATTTAAATTGATGGGGGTTTGGGGTTTTTTTTTGTTATACTATTAGTGAACAACCAGAATTTCCAATGGGAATAACAGATCCCCACGGAAGTCCAATTTTCTCTAGAAAAAATTACGGATTTTTTACTTCCAAACCCACAAGCTGAAGTTAAGTTCAACCCCTGTCAATCTCACGTGTGAACAACCAGAGACAGAGGGCCCTGGCTACAAAATAAATAAACGTGACAATGTGGAAACGATGGATGCCAAAACCAAGGAAGGATTTGTCACGTGAGACCAACTCACTTTTAGCTCTCAAATTTCACATCAAAGGCCTCGCACGGAGCTCACCGAGGCACTTCCCAACCCCACAGATCCAGCCCTGCTGGGGAACAGTTACTGAGGAAACGATCCCCGAGCAACAAGGAAGGAGAAATTGTGTTTTAATACTTTATTGTGATGGGCAAACGCCGGAATTCCTGCCATTAACTGCAAAATCATCTTTTTAATTGGACGCAACCACGGGAAAAACAACCCAGAACCTGCCTGCACTGGAACTTTTGGGTTTATTGTTATGCTGAACTACCAGAAAATCAAATTTGCAAACAGGAGAAGGAGTTATTAACGTTATATGTGAGGTTTTAGCAACCATCTGTGCTTAAAAGTGAAACTCAAGAGTATTTTAAAACACAAAATACTGAAAGACACCGACTGTGGAAAAATCCAGATGCAGCCCGGAGCGCTCTCCCTTCAGGCAGGAGAGGAGTCCCATGAACACTCCTCAGGTTAAATCCTGTCCATGGGCACTTAAACTCATTTAAAGCTCCTTAATGACCTGAAATTCAAATGAGTCAGCACAAAAATCAAGAGTCAAGAAGACGGGACATGTTCAGACTTATTTCATGAACCACTCCTTGAGTGGATATCTGCTGGAACACATGGGGACTCCAAAGCTACACCAAAAATCACCGCAAATTCCTCCGAGCAGAGGTATTTAAATGATGGGAAACAAGAATCCTTCTGAGAGGCAGGAAACACCTCCAGCACATCATCATTTAACCACCCAGAGGTTGAGATATTTCACCTTTTCTTCATTTTACGTATTGCTTTTCCTTAAGGGACCAATCTAATTCACAGCAAAAGCTTCGTGAAGAGAAAAGAAACCACCTCACCAGCAAGGGAAGAAATTAATCAGCATTATTTTTTCCACTGGATGATCACATTGCAAAAGCCATTCAACAAAAATTGCTGCAGAAACAATTCCCGCAGAAACAACTCCTCCCCTACAACACCCAACTTCAAATGCTGCTTTCAGATTAAACAAAAAAGCTTCTAAATAAAGGTAACAAGCAAATGCAACTGTCTTACAGTTAAAATAATTAAGTAAATTCATTAATTCCACAGAAAACATCATTTACTTACCCCACAAACACTTAAAAATATTACAAGTAGTATTACTTTTCCTAGCACTTCCCATTAGGAGTGACCAAAGATATTTAATAAAAATATACACGAGCTCAAAGAAGCAATACATGAAGACCAAGAAGAGGAAGTAGCACGAAAAATAAATCAAAAAGGCCAATAACTTTACAGTAATATAATGTTGCGTTAAGTTCTGGTCCATTAAAACTCCTGCAACTTCAGGGAACAAAGGCAAAGCAAAAAAAAAAAGCTCTTCCTCCCCACCCACAGCAAACTGGGGCCAGCCAGTCACTGGGAGCCTCCTCCTCGCTTCAAATCAAATATTTCGCCCTGCAAAACCAGGGGGAGGAGGAAGGGAGAAGAGAAAGCGAAAACGAAGCAGTGAAAATGAAGAAAGGTGGGATGAGCACAGGTCTTGGGAAACGACCGCCTCCAACGCACTGCGCGGTCTTTGGCCTAGGGCTGTGATATACATGCCAATCATAAAATTCGTGCTTACATAAAATAAAAGCATATAAATTAAAATCTACCAAATGATATGCCTTA
>WEIT01035429.1:1459-24351 GCA_013389985.1 Dryoscopus gambensis
TCAAAGGCTGTTGTTCCACCAACCTGCAACACTATTGTTTTACATGTTCCTGTAATATGACTCGAATTCTTTTCCTGAATGATTAAAGGTTGAGAATATTTTATTGAACACATGAGAAAATCTTTCTCTGCCTTATAATCTGTTCATTATCACTGTCATTAAAATGAAAAGATGGGGCATCTCCATTGCAATATGACAGTTTTGCTAGGAAGAAGCAAAAATACATTACAGAAGAAAAAACAAGGAAAAATACTTGGCAATTGTTTTTAATTATACTTCTACAAATTTAAACAGTTTAGGAGGTTAAGTTAATAAAGCAAGGAAAAAAGAAGGAAGACTTAACTTTTAAGGCATAAATAGTGAGAATAATAAGAAAACCTACAATAAATTGTTACTTAAAAATCTAAAAGTATTTTGCATCTTAAACATTAAAAGGAACTACCACTACTTAACAGTATAATATTAGATTGTTTTTCATTAATCCTTGTTTAGAACTTTCCCAGATTTAAAAAATTCTTCTAGTTTGGACAGAGATTGTTCTTCAAAAATGGAATCCTGTTCTTAGTCAATTACATTACCCAGCCAAACATTGATCGAGAACTTTAGCAAAAAAATTTTAGCATTCTCACATGTTCCACATCTAGAAATACCCAGAAATCTTTGATTCTACATTTTCTTCAATCCATCTTTAAACTGTAGTCATTCAAACCAGAGCTGATAGTTTTATTTTTAAATACCCACTGGAAATACAAGTGTTAATGGTTGTTGTCCTGCAAAAGCATTGTTGTTGAATGAAAGAAATTCCTTAGGGGATTTTCCAATTTCTTTAAAGTAGGCTATAAGAATGCCACTTTTTCTATTACCTTCTGCCCCCCTCATTCCCCTCCTCTCTCATACCCTTCCTTAAAACAACATTCTGGATATCTGAAATTAATCAACTCCTACAAGCAATTCAACTATAAATAATAAATAGATTCCATGTGATTAAAAAAGCAGGGAAAAATATAAAAGTATTAAGCACCCATACCCACCTGCTTAACTCATATAAATAATATCAAAATATAAAAAAAATATTGAAAACACAGAAGTCATATATCCTTAAATACAGGAAAACATGATTGGTTGCCACTGGGCCGCCCAGGTTAAGATATTTTTTAAATATACAATTTTGATCACACAGAACTAAAAAAATCCCCCTTTCTTTTATTTTAATACAAGCATGATTTTTTCAGTATATAATTTTTCTGTAAAAATAACCAAGATGCAAATCAAATGAGGAAGAAAGATGAAAAATCTAGGCATCGAGAAGAACAATAAAACCATCCCACTCACATTTATGATTTCTATAAAAGTAGAAAAAATACTAAATTAACTTAGCTAAATATGCCATATTTGTTTTGTTAAGTAACAACACCTTTATGAAAGCAAAATATTTGAGAAAGTGTTTAAGGGATCTGTGACTGCTGCTATAAACGCTGAGTTACAGTTCGAATACCAGCCTTTTTTTCCTTTTTAATCTTAACCTCATCTGTTATTGAAAAGAAATAATTTTCAAAATATCAATTTTAATATCTTTCGGGGCACTCCTCTTTCTTTCTTCTTCTTCTTCTTCTTCTTCTTCTTCTTCTTCTCCTTCTTCTTCTTCTTCTTCTAATTATTATTATTATTATTATTACTATTGTAATTATTATTATCATTATCATTATCATTATCATTATTATTATTATTACTATTTGTATGAAGTGAATTTCCCTTTGCAGAGCACTTTGCATTTGCAGCAACTCTACAAGCTTAAATTGTGGCTCATTTTATATATGGAGAAATATAAAACTAGTATTATTTTTACAAAAAAACCCCCCATCTTTATTACTGTCCAGCAACTGTTGCGTGAAACCTGCTATCACTGATTAAAACAAACCCTCTGTCATCCTTCACACGGAGTTTGGCTTTGATGTTTTGGCTGATGGTGCTGGATTACTACTCCTTCTGTGGGGTAACAAGCTGAGGGAAAGGAAAAGTCAAATTTAGCTAAAGAGATTGGTATTTCAACTTCCTCCTGAACCTCTATGAAGCTGGAAACACGGAGCTGATTTAGCATCTGCTCTGACAGCAACGGTTATTGTGTCTTATCACTTACATCTTTTTAGTGGGGCTGTAAAACCCTACCGAAGTGACCTCATAGCGTTTCAGAGGACGTCTAGCACTAATTTTTCACACAAAATATGCCAGTGTGTGGAGAAGCTAAGAGAGGAGGAACCAGCCCCAGCGCCGGCTGCAGAAACTCCCTGCAGTCATTCCGTCCCTGCCACAGAGAAGTGGAGCTGAAGCACAAGAGGGAAACAGCTCCCTCTCCTCCTCCCCGGGTTGTGAGTTAGGGAGACCAAACTCCATTTACAGGGACACTTCCCGTGACACGCAAAGGTCTGCCGTGCATTTTCAGCCTGGTGCAGCACCATACAGTGGCAGAAGTGAAGCGCTGCAGTCTAGTGAAATGCTTTGAAATCTATTTCTCCGGAGGAAAAAAAAAAAATTGCTTGTGAAGAAAACGGAGAACATGAGAACCTAAGAATTCCAAAACTGATTTTTTTTCATTAATAGAAGATAGAAAGTTTCCTATTTGATAAAAATAGAGTTCTATTTGTGATTTCAGTAGTGAAAAGTGGGTGTATGGATGTGGTCTAAAAGTGTTGAAAATAAAAAGTTTTCTATCAAGTTAAATGCTTTCATGAGAATACATTCAGATCTGTGCAAAGATCTACTTATACATGAGCTATGCTATAGTACAATTTTGGTGGACAGATTCTCATTAATTTTGTATTTCACATAATAGCTCTATACTTAGGTTGTTATTGCTGCAGTAAGAATCATAGTTTAAAAGATAAAAATAAAAATTTTAAAAATTCATCTGAAGCACCAAGAGAGTAAAATTAAATACTATGTACTCTCCTCTCACTGGTAATCAGCAGAGTTTAGTAAAGGAAAAATTGTGTGCAAGTGAACTAACAGTTGGCTGCTATCAAAATCCTACACAACTACCTGAAAATGGATTCACACAGATCCCATATTTGGTCTTCAGACACAAGATACTGATTCACTGAAGATCTTGAGAGACATTCATTGAATTAATCTTAGAGAGAAATTCCTATCAGGCAATGAAATATGTTTCTCATTCTCTTGCATGCCCGTATGTATGTGTGCACATGCAAAACCCTGAAACATTCGTTTTGCATCATGCACATTGCTCCAATGCCAAAGAAAAGCTAATGTGAAGAAATAGCACAGTGCCCCTGGAAAATACCTTAAAAAATTTGCACACTTATCCTTTAAGACATATGATAAGGAAGCATCAGTGAAATGCTAATAGAAAAGAGATAATTTCCCCATAAGAGGGCAAAGTAAGCATTAAAGGGAAGCAAATTATGTCTTCAGGGTAAAAGATCTGCTGGCAGCAGTTAAGCAAATTTGATTGAAAGCAGTTAAAATTCCCAAGTGTAGAAATATTAGACTGCTTGTACTGACAGAAATTATATTTCATTTGATGATCTAATTCTTGAAATGTATAGCAGAAGTACAGAACAAACAAAAAGGGTTGAAGCCAACACCAGGCAGGCACTCAGCTAGCTAGGCACTGACTTCCAATAATTCTTGGCACATTCTTCACATTTCAAAATACAAGCAAATACTCACAATTCTGAAAACTGTAAACAGCAAACCTTAATATGAGTTGAACTAAAGTGTGTGAACATACGCATTCCTGTAGATAAGTCATGCTTAGTAAAAGAATATTTTGTATGCTTTAAAGAACAAAACCAACATGGCAACTTGATTCATCCAGCGACATTCAAAGTGCTAGAATTAGCAGGACTTTACAAACGTATTGCTGTGTTTGTCCTCCCCTCTTCACTGGATCTCTTTTGCTCCTGCTTTACTACTCAGAGAAAAGATGCTTAAAAGCTTTCATGATCAATTAAATGAGGTTACACATTGGTCTTCAACATGAGTAAAGGAAACACACCAGAGTGCTACCTCTATGTATGCCCCATCCTCCTTAAAAAAGAAGGAAATTTAACAGTGTGTCACGATCACAGTGACGTTCTGGCTGTGACCTTTGCACTATCAGCTATTTTTGCCATTGCCAAATGATGGTGAATTGATGGTGATTCTGTTGATGGGCATTGTACAGCCACTGTTAGCTGCACCAGCAGCTTGAGGCCATGGAAACACTTTTCAGCTCCTCTAGCAGGATTTCCGTTTAGACTCCTGGCTGTGTTAATAAAATTAGATAAAATATGATTGTTCAAAACAAGATATAAAACCTTGCATAGTTAAATGATTGACGGTAAGAATTTATTAGTGAAAGGCAATCTCATGTGGCTGTACCAGCTGCTGACTGAAAGACCCTGTCTCTACCAGTACTCATATCAGCTGTTCTTCTTCCACAAAAACCAGAAGGATTAATAGTGAGGTCAGATTTGAATCTTTTGTGGAGGAAAAAAAGGACTTCTTTGGCTTTAATTTTAAAGGAAATTTTAAAGTTTTATTTTCACAACTAGAAGTTCAAAATAAGTCAAAATTTGTTAAAAATTATTTAGCACAAATTACATAAATTTATATAAATTATATAAATATAGTACTAATTATCTACAAATTATATCAATTAAACCACTTACAAAGAACTGCATTATGAAAGAGNTTTTATTACACTTTCCTCCAAAGTCTTTTCCTTAACTTCATTTTCTACTAATACATGGTATTTACTAATACTGGTAGAATCATGGAATGGTTGGGTTGGAAGAGACCTCTGAAGTTCCTGTTCTCAAACTCCTCTGCAACGAGCAGGGTCATCTTCAACTAGATCATTTTATGACAATGCTCTTCTTTGACATGTCTCCAAAAGAGACATATTTGTGATGCTACTGCTTTTATTTGCCTAATCTCTTCGCTAACTTTCATCATTGTCTTTTCTCTATTCATGTGTTTGGCTGGATAGTTAGGATTCCTGAATTAATACTCAAGCTAAGCAAGTTATGCTTAGAGCATTGCATACATAGTATCTGTATGTAAGAAAACAGAAGGAAAAAAAAATCAGGTCAAATTCACTAATGTGATGTTAATGTAATAAAAAAAAAAATTAGGATAAATCTTAAAGAACAGAAGATGATTCAGATGAAACTGGGAGAAATACTTCAAGGCATTAACCAGAAAAAGTGAGTTAGTATCTTTATTAATAACCTTGGAAATGAAAGTAGGATTACCTTCTGACTGGACATTTTCATCCGGTATCCCATAAAAGTAGTAACTTCTGCTAGTAGAAGAACATATAGTAGCAATAGAAAATGAGGACATGAAACACTGCAGTGGCATGTACTGTAAATTGATCCGTGGGGATTGAGGCATGTCAGCAGTAAAGTTCTTTAGTGGTTTGCCATGGCAGTCATCTTATTTTCATTAATAATAATTTCATTCATGATTTTGCACAAAATCCAGGTCCACATCAAGATGAATTACAAATCTGGGAGGCAAAACGTTGGGAAAAATTAGGGTGCAGTAAAGAAAGAAAGGCAATCTGGAAGACTGGAGATAAACAAACAAGTTGAAATGCAGAGACAGGGAGTGCAAACATGGGATGAAGGCTTCGGATGGATGTAAAAATGTGTTTTCTTTCTTTCTTTATGACTAAGAATAGGAAAAAGCAGCAAGATGAGTGGTCATGACCTGAAAGTAATTCTAAAAATGAAAGAATTGTTTTCATCAGACACAGGCTGAATGTATGCTGCTAATGAAGAGAAGAACAGCCATAAAAAGGCAAATTAATTTCTTCAAGACAGCTTAAAAAGGAGACAGTGCCACTGTACAAAGCTAAAATAAAACTCCTTTTTTGGATATCCATCTCCAAAAAAAAGAGAGGAATACAGGGTTGAGCACAGACTACAGAGAAAATCATCAGAGACATGTGTCTTAAAAAAGACCATTGACTAGTTTACTTCTTTTAATTCATAAATATCAAATTAGAAGCAATCACTATCAAACACCTGGAATTGAAAGCAACAGAATACACTAAAAGCAGTGCTGGTTTACTTACAAGTATAGACAGAATGGTTATGGTAAATCAGAATTAGAAACTTCTCATTTTCAGGTCTTAGGCTCTGCAAAATCTTTTTCAGCAAGTGGCTCTTTTCTAGGAGAGGGTGTGAAGCTGCACAGGAGAAGGAATAACAGAAAGTTGAAAAACTGTAAAAGTGTACAAAAAGAGATTGTACAACTACAGTTTGAGGTTGGACTTGCTATTCCAAAGTCCTTCCTACTCCTCTCTTTCTCCTTTTATCAGTTCCTAACTATACCTTGCAACTTCATCCTGACAGAGATACCCAATTTTCTTCCTGACCAGCTTAAATAGAAATAGAGACAGGTAAGTTTGCATTTCTTTTCACAGAAATGTTCTATTACACTCTCTAATAAGGAAGTGCATTTTCATGTATCAAAATATAATCACTGGAACCTGCAAAAAGTCCACTTGTCACTAATGTGATTTCACTTCTGCAGACAAAGTATAAAATGGAGAGGAAGGAAAAGGAAATCAAGCAATAGCTTGGTATGTTCATTATTCATCACCTAATTACTAGACATAGGAAAAGTCTAATGTAATTACTATCTTATCTGCATTCAATTTCTTTTTTTGTTTTAGGAAACAAAACGATGACTAAAAGCTCAAAAGGAAAAAGAAAAAAGAAAAAGAAAAAGAAAAAGAAAAAGAAAAAGAAAAAGAAAAAGAAAAAGAAAAAGAAAAAGAAAAAGAAAAAGAAAAAGAAAAAGAAAAAAAAAGAAAGGAAAGGTAAGAACGGTTGGACTTACAGGGTAGGACTGGAATTTCACACTTCTGAGTTTCTGTCCCACCACCTTTTGCCCACTGGTTTATGCTAAATGGGTTACTTGGTGTATTGAATACGAATAAAATGTGCTTTTGCACAGAATCCTCTTCTGCAGATTTATCAACTTTAGAGCTCTCACACATTCCAGCAAGAAATTGCTCTCGAATAAGATCAAAATACCTAAACAAATTTTAGTGATGATATCTTTCACTAATTTTTTTTTAAGTCAAAACACTAAGAGCTCTTAAAATAAGCACATGAATGAATGCAAACAGCAATCAGGAACAGAGCACAAACATTTGGTTGCCTTTAGAAACCTTCAAAACTGCTTGATTTTACACTTGCAGATTTTCTTTCTCATGACTGCATTTTCTGATCAATGTTATCCTTGGAGCTACTAAAAGCATGTGTCTTTCCAACAGCTATTTAGCTGATTTATTTCTGTGCTCAGTGGAGCTGCCTTGACTCTTTCGGGGTTAAGAGTAACAGTTTGGAGTCTGTGGTCTGGTCTACCATCAGGGCTTTGGGGCTTAGGGTGCTTCACTGCCATTGGCCTTACAGGTGCTCTCTAAGTCTGTGTGTCAGTGGGAAGAAGATCCTGTAGAATCGGGTTGTTGAACAGATAAGAGGATTATAGCTAAGTAGTTGCTAATTGGTACAAATGATCTTCTTTCTCCTTGTTGTTTTATTTTTTTTCTTGGCCTCAGCTGACCACTGAAAGCAAGAACAGAATGTTTTTACAGACACAAAGTGTCCTGATATATAGCTTCCTGACAGTTCTTTCTAATTTTCTAAGGACAGAAATGTTGTTCATTCTTTTGGGAAACATGTTTTCTTGTCTGCACAGTCTGGTGAGCTGATGTAGTTGTCCAGGTTAGAGAGACCTTCCAGACCCTCCATTTGAATTTTCAAACAAGAAACATTCTAAAGTCATGTCCTCATAGAGCTTAATTATTATTAACCATAAACGTCAGAAAGGACTCATGCACTTAACATACTAAGCTTGGAACTACACAGACTACTCCCTCCCTGACCAGGAGGGAGTGGTTGTATATTTGGCCCATTTTTGCAAGACACTCTATGAAAACAACCCATGAACAGTCAGCAGGAGAAAAAATGAAATTTGTTACATTCATACGTATGACTCATAGTTTTGCATTATACATTTTTGTCTAAATAAACCTTTAAAGTACTGATTTTAAAATGTGTGGATACTCATGTATTGAACTTGGATGATGTTACCATTAAAAACAGTAGAAAAAATACGTGCAATGCAAGAGAAAGAAATGACATTTTCTTAAAAGATGAACCAGCTGTGACATTTTTATTGTTACTTTTTTATTGTTGCTTTTCCCCCCCTCCTTTATTCAACGCACAAAACACCACAGCAGCTGCCTTAGAGGCAAGCTGCTGCAAAAGGCAGAGTCCAAACCAACCTAGTATTTAATTACTATCCTTAGTTATGAATCAGTGAACAGGCACTACACGGTGGTTTTGCCTTCCTGATTGAATTTCCCCCTTTGTAATAATCGCTTTTAGCACCAAGAACATTATGTTCCAGAAAACAGTCTCACCAAGAGACAAAGTCTCCAGCTGGGATGTGAACTTGCAGCACTGAAGTGCAAGAGAAGAAGTGCATCGAAGCAGAGACAGAGCTTTGTCTTACTAAAATAAGAGCTGAAGCTCTTCTGTAATTAACTCAGTGCTGGCTGACTCCCCGTGTTTGCTCTTAGCAGAAGATGTTGCACACTAGCTTGAGAACTGAAAGGTCTCTCATTTACACACAAAAAGCTATTCTCCACTGGAGCTCACCAGGGCAGACTGTGGTGCTGTGTACAGCAGTGCAGCCAGGGCTCGGACAACTGCTCCCCTCCCTCCCACAACACCCCAGCAGTCTGCCCATCGTCCTGCAGCAATGGGCCCTGCAGCCACACCAGATTCCTGTTTGACCCTACTTTGGGATTTTTTTCCGTAACGATTGTTTGAAATACTGAGTGTCCAGTTTGAGAGCTGTTCGCAGGGCTTAGAGGCAGAAGATGCAGGCTGGTTCAGGCACCGCAGGGCTCATCACAGAAAATTGTAAGTTTTATTTGCTGGAGTCCTCTTTTTAGGAGACAAGATCTTCTGTGCATTGTTGCTGTGTAAAAAGATTCAAATCAGTATAACAAGCTGTTATTTTTCCCAAGGTGACCAGAGCTAAATTAGGTCAATATTGTGAAACATGGAGGGACCTTGTTTTGAAATGTTTTCCTCATTTACTTTCAGTATAGGCACCTGTGTTATCTCATAAAAAAACCCTGATGATAGCTATAATTCCAGTTGTAAAAGCAATATTTTTTCAGATATATAAATTGGAATTACACCAGTGTTGCTGAATTGAACCCATCTAATAGGTTTTTCTCCTTTACCTCTGGGAAAGAAAGTAGATGAAAAGAGAACATCTATTCTACTCCCAGCTAGTGTAACAACATGCTTCAGAGGAGATCAAACAGGGCAACCAAAAGAATATTTACTTTTCTTTCTAAGATTCAGTTATTAGAGTCATGAGACTAATTCCATACAAAGATGCCTCATTTCCTCCCCAGAAAGCATGTCTTCAAAATCATAACAATACCAACAAAAAGGAAAGTAATATTTTTTCTGAAATTATTTTTAGAAGTCTCTTACAAAGCTTATTTTCCAATCATTTTATTTTGTCCTATTCTTTTTTACTTTTATCAAACCTGTTCAGTGTTTTCCCAAGAAAATATATTTTCCTTTTTTTACTTTTCTTGGTGGTTTTTTAAACAATTTAATAAACAGTTGTACTCTGTGACTCTGAAAGAGTCTTCTATTTATTTATTTGCAGGACTTGCATCCCTAAGTAGGGGAAAGGTATGAGCTGAATAGAATAAACAATACAAAATAGAACAAACAAACTGAAATATTGGTCAAAAGGTGACATTTGGCCACAAAATTATCTCTGTGCAAAAAAATGAGATATAGCAATTATTTTGTATTCTAATTTAAAAATTTCCATGAACAAAGGGAAATAGGGGCAGAAGGCAGAAGTAGGCAATATCTTTGGCCACTTCTTCCTTTTCAGAGGAAAGATTTTCCTTTACAAGCATTTTTATGACCTTTTAGAAATATGCTGCAGAATTATTTTGATTTGCATTATGACTTTGACATTTGTCCAAACAGCAGTCCTAGAGTTTGCTGAGTTTCAGTTTAGGAATGAATCTTTTCAAAGCAGAAGATTTGCACTTCAGTTCACATTTTTCCACTGTCACTATGGCCAATTAAGGCCGCATGCATAAAGTTGTTTAAAATTCTAAAGACAATAAGGGTGACTCAGGAACCCAGCCCTTAGTACTTAATGACTTTTTGTGTGTGTGTATGTGTGTGCAATGACCTGAGTGTTTCCATTCTATTTGTCATGTTTATTTGTATCCATATGAGAAACTTTGAAACGTCACGTGTTCATAGTCAGCTTGGATATTAGACAACAACAATCAGCAGCCTTATCTACTTACGTGATTTGCCGAAGGAGTTCACGTACAAGCACGGAACGTTCCTCACATGGGCCTTCAGTGCCTGCCTGATGGGACTTATGCTTATTGTTCAAAACTGGCATTTTGAATTTGGAAAAAGCTAGAGTCTGAAGGTGCATTTCCAGTCTTGCAATTATGCGAGTCAAACAGCTCATCTTATACACAGAAACATGACAGTAAAGAAGAATCCTAAAAGTTGTGCAGAGGTTATGATTTAATACCATTTAATACCATACTATGATTTAATACCATAAGTTGCATCATGCCTCATTTACCATAATCTTTGCACATCTTAAATATTAACGTGCCTACAAAAATAAAATTAAAAAAAATAGTCTCTAACTCCTTGATGAGGAGCAGACCATGCTGCAGTTAAGTGTTCCTGACTTTGCGCCAATGATCTCCCTCAATATCAAAGGGAAGATCTGCATTCTGTCGGTTGGCCTGGTCTCTGTATGGGAAGTCCTTGTCTTGTTCTCATGTCTGCGCGGAATGTTTGCATCATGAATCTGGAAAACTTCAAACTTTTGGAACTCTATGAACCAAAAGTAAATCTACAGTTCTGTTTGCAATGAAATAAAGTTGCACCTGGAACATTTGCATGTTAATTTAGTAGAATTAAGATTATGAAAATGTTCTGGACTACAATAAGTAAGGCTATCTGGAACTTCAGGACCTATTAAACCATAAATAAATTTATAATAATTTACACGTAGATTTTTCCACATCATAATTTTAAAATGAGTTTTTTAGACAGCTTTGTAATTATGCACCCTAAAGAGTTTCCTTTTACTTAGCTGGTTCTCAACACTACAATTTAATTCCTAGTGAGCATCTTGAATGAATAATGACAAATGTTTTATTCTTTTACTCAAAATCATTGTGCATAGATGTGGTTGATTTAGTTCTACACAGGATTTATTCAGAAAATTTAGCTGTTACTAATCTTGCCCTATGTTCAACATCCAATGAAATCTGAAAAAAATAAACCAACAGCATGATATAGCCTACTAATTCCTACATGCGAAAAAGTAATACTGGTTGACCCTTAAAGATTTGTACTCTAAACACAAGCTACAACTTTCCTTGTACTTCAGACAACTTCAAGCAGCTGAACTACTAGCCAAATTATTATAATTATTANTCAACGATTGAACTAAATATATTTTGAAGTGTTTTTTGACTAAAATGTATCAGTTTTGCTATAATTAGGGAACCAAAAGAACTGAAAACTCTGGGTGGCTACTGTCATTTACCTAATATTGCCACTTGCCACAAAAGCATAAAGATGTCCTGACTGGCTCAATTATTAATAAATTGTCTTCATATCTGAAGTGGCTTCCCCCCTTCCCCATATGTAGGATAAGGTACCATGGTGTGTTCTCTGACTTTAGAAGCCATCAATGGATTTCCTTAGTTCGTGTCAAGCTAAACAAATCTCAAACACCTATAATCCACCACATCTAAGCAAAAACTCCCACAGATTGGTAACTCACTGCATAAGAAATCACTGGTTTTCAGTTTTCCTGAAACTGGTTTCATTTCCCTCTGTTCCCATACCAGAAGAGATATGACCACTCAAGTTCTCCAAGGTCTCCTAGACTTCTGTGTTATTCCCTTCAACTGTTTCTTCTCCAGATCAGAGCCCTACTTTACCCACTAGTCCCTCTTTTAGAAAGTATTTAATGTCTTTGACAATTATTACTTCCTTTCTCTGAACTTCATTGAGTTCAATAGATATTAAATTTTGGAAAGGCTAAATAGTGTTTTATGAGGCAAAATATAATGGTACTTCACATCAGGGAACTTGAGAAATTATGGTAAGGAAGAGGAAAATAACAGGCTAGAATTTAAGCGTAATCAAAACAGACGGTAAATGTGCAAAGTAAAAAATATACCCCAACTAACGTACAGATCAAGGAATCTATTCCACAAATTTCTGGCAATACGATCTAATGAAGGCTAAACTGCTTGGAAAAAAAAAAATCCTCTTGGTTTCAAGGTCCACAGTGTCACTAATATTCTGTTTTACTGGTGCTATCGCATCTGAGAAGCAACCAAAAGTTCTTTCTTGGCCATTGGTGAAGTTTCCTACAGCATAGAGCAAGTAGCAAGGTTTGGCCTGCTACTAGCTGAGAGATGAAAGGGGTTGGCGGACTTGTCTGGAGTCTGAGGAGTAGAGACACAATGATCTTCCTGTCTCCTCCTCTTGTTTCCAGTCCCTTCATACACTAGCATTCACTTCTTTTTTCCTTGGTGTGCTGAAGGAGTGAGAGGGAGAAGAAGGAGCCAAAGGGAGTCCGGCAGCAAGAGGAAAGGGTTGAGGAAGAGGAATGGAAGTGCGGCAGAGACTGGTGCTCAGTGCTTTTTTGGTGGAGTTAAGATAGGGGACATTGTATGCAGAAAGAATTGGTGGCTGCGAGAGCAGGTACTGCTCCAATAGTCAGCCTTCGCCTCTGCTGGCATAAGCTTGGCAGATAGGTTGCATCCTGCCTGCTTTGCCAGTGCTTAAAGCCAGCCCTCCTTGGACCAAGGCCTGACATTGATAAAAAGTTTAAATTTTATGGGGAAAGTCTGAGTAGTGCCTACTCCTATTCCACATAGGAAATATGATGCTTTTGCCGCATAAACTGAAGCCTAAATTTCCTCTGCATTTACTCTGTTCATCATGATTATATTGCTATCTATCCCTAGATTTCAAAACAAATGTATTCAGGTGGCAGCAAAATCTCTACAACATTCCAATTAACGGCTAAATATTTTTCAGTATGTAGAAATCAGCAATCTTATGAGCACTGCACGCTGACTCAGCCCATTGCACATGGGCATCTCTTAGAAAAGAGTGAGGTTTTTGAGTGAGGCTCTGAAAAATTACTCACCTACCATATTCCAAAAGGATGATATCAATGACAAATCATACCAAAAAGGAACAATTTTATAAAAGCTTTTAAAAATATGACATAAAAAGGCAAAACAGAATCATAGAAGTGAACTAGTGTGCTTCCTAATGTAAGAACAGCACCGATGGCATTGGTGTCAAGTAATGGACCAAAAAATTATGAAAGAGTCTCACTAGCACACGAATTTCTCATCTCAGCTTTTGCAGGGATTACTTTTCACCTTAATTTATATATAAAGAATTATTGTAAATCAGAATAATACTTTTCCAGTGAATGTTGCAAAATACTCTAGAGAGACTACCACACTAGGGGATCTTCAGAAGTTCTTAACTTGAGTGAAAAGTAAGAACAAGCTAAGGAAATAATTTAAAAACATTAATTAAAAAAAAAAACACTGTAAGATTTTTCTAAAATCATTATTGTTGATTTAAAAAACTACTGGTTATATTTTATTGTTACTTTAGACAAGTATTGAAGGAAAGGAAAAACATTTACTTACATGTGTATATTTTTAAAAAATCAACATAAAAGCTAAAAAAAAGTAAATTTTTAATTCGCTGTGTGAAAGATTTCAGCACATTATTCATGAAAATATTCTTTGAACCTGATAAACCAATGACAGCTTTTCATTAATTCTCCACAGCTAGACCAAATAAATCAGGACCATACCTACATCTAAACAGCCATAATAGCAAAAAATTATTTAGTCCTTGTAGGTGTAGAGACAGTTAACTCAGGGAATGTCCTTTCTTTAAGCACAGCTTACAAGAAGAAGTGGGAGGGCTAGTGTAAGAGTTTCACTGCCCCCGGCCAGGGGTTTCGCTGCAGGATGCTGCTTCGGAGACCTCTGAACTGCAGGCTAGAAAACATGAGAAAGGATGGCCTGAGTCCCTACTTGCTCTCTATTTTAACAAAGTGGATTGTTCCAAATATCTTTGATGACAGTAGCACACGTGCTTCTCAAGTACAGTATTTCTGTGCACTAGGTAACCTTTGTGTCCTCTGAGTCTATCACTGCTGAGACTGTGCAGCCCATGCTTATTCTCAGCACATCAGAGTCTTGCTTGATTCCCACACAGGTCATTTACTAAATCCCCAGTCTGATTGTTCAGATTTTCTGCCACTTCATGACTTTACATTACAGGCACAGATGTCTAACATTAAGAAAGAAAAATGGGTTATCAGCGGCTTGTTCTCCTCCTTATCCATCACTTACCTCACAGCCTTCCCCCATCTTTTTTTCAGCATTTCTTGACTCATTTATATATATATATGTATGTACCTAAGCAAAATGAAAAGGTTCCTGGCAAAAAGCTTCTGTGATGCAAAATGACATGCACTCCCTTCACAACAGTACAATACAAACAGGATTTTTGTATCACAGTGGGTGGATTGCAGTACTAGATCAAGTGAAGAAAGATAGGAAAGAAATGGGTAAAAGCTGAAGTATACTAAGGTAAAGAAGTGCGGTGAGAAAGGGGACAAAGAGGTGGGAGTTAATTTCATAAATCCTGTAGACAAAGGAACTAGTCAGGAAGCCTGCATGATCCACCTGTAATGATAAGGAAAAAGATTATGTCTGCATCTTTACTGTTCACTATTGCTCCCCACAATATTTTTTTTCCCAAAAAGGGGGCAAAGAGGCAGACTGACTGCATCAGTTTCAGAGAAACATTCCACACAATAATTACATTAAGCCTGAAGCACAAGAGGAAAGTTACACCGATTGCGCAAACATGAAAACTGAGCTTCCTGGCAAATCACTTCAACCAATTAACACTGACATTAACCAGTTTGGGATTTTACTGCCTAAAATACAGGCAAAAGTAAAAGCATTAAGCTAAACATTTTGGTTCTTCCCTTGCTTTGGCTATAGAAAAAAGCAGTAATGCCCTACACAAATTCAGAAAAACACAGACCATAAGACAGTCATTTCTAATCAGACTTTTACATGCAAGATATGCTTTGGTGTGATTAAATTAATATGCAAATAGAACATCTGACTTAGTAATTCTAGTTTTATTACTTTTGTGTATTACATTTCTCTTTACAATAATGCAACATTTATTACATTAACAAACTTATTCCACATCCTGTGCTTTCTCAGTTCTTGGGCTTAAGTGGAGGTAACCTTTTGTACCTAATTGTTCTTTTCTTTTTGTTTCTCTTCACTGTATTGTATATTCATTGTTTTTCCTCTAGACAGGAACAAATGGTTCTGCCAAAAGAAGAAGCTCTAAACTTTAATGAAGTTTCTGGATGGTATCCGTGATTGATTTTAAACTAATCCAATTTCTTATAGAGACTCTGTATCTCCTATAACACCCCAGCATTTGACATCACAACCAGTCAAAATCATCTCACATATGAGGGATGAACAGCCTCAGAAGTACCACTGACTGCATGCAGAGACTCAGTGCTTTTCCCAGGGATGTCAGGAGAGGAAGGCTTTGTCTCCTATACAGGAAATCTATTTGTGAATAGTGTCTGTTCTTTCAGCAGTCAAAAAGATCTCAATAGCAGGTTTTGCAGACAGATTTTTACAGTCATCTACTTCATACTCAAAACAAATTAAAATTTTAATGTGATTTTAAGCCCTGCTTTTTATGTTCTGCATCTGCTTCTGGGCAAATGTAAATGGAGGGAGTTACAATGTGCTTCAGTCATGCATATTTTGTCCTTACATCCAAAGGTAAAGTCCACTAACCTCGATTATCCTATTTTCTCTATTCACCCTGAAAAAGAAATCTAGCAGGAATATTTCCATAAACTTCAACAGAAACTAACTCCAGCTTGCAAATTACTCACACAGAGGGACATGAAGGCAATAATAATTTAATACTAAGCTTTGAAATAAAATCATAAGATTTCATCCATATTTTCATTTCTTCCCTACTCACTTATGCATCTTTCTCTCAAGCTTTAAAAAACCCCAAATTATTACTGAGCTATTTTACCAGTGACTATATCAAAGCTACTGCCCCAAAGTTCCAGGGCCATGGGGTTTGGGTTAAAGATTTAAAATATGTTCAAAAGTGTGGTCCATAGCTCAGTGATTTTTCATTACCTGTCCTACACTCACAGTATACTTATTCACAAGAACGTCCATTTGATGTTTAAGTTCTAAGTGAAAGAATAAATTAACACAGTGTGAACTATTACAAGTACTAGCAACAAGGGAACAATCCATTAAATCAACTATGCCACCTACCCAAGCTACTTTCAAGGGAAAATACTGCTCTTAACATTTATGCTTCACAACTGGTATCTCCCAAGGATTTACAGCACATATCTACAAAACATGAGGTTAAAATCATACTACTTGATGACAGTGAATCAAGAAAGTTTTCCTGTTATGATTCTTAGAATTAAAATTATAGAAAAATAGGACTGCGAAGGACCCAAGGAACAACCTATTATTTTCACTGTTTAAACACTGGATCAATTGTATCACTTTTTTCATTACAGAGACTCCTCGGCCTTTTAAGTAACTCATCATATTATTTTGTTACCTTTATTAATAGAAATACAAGTAAACTGAAAATTTCTATGTGAATTTTTTTGTGCTGCATTTTAAGCCAATATCTGCTTTCTGATCTTCGCAAAAGCTTTGGCATACCTGATTTCTAGTTTTCTCCTCTGTGCTCTGTCATAATCCTTGGAATTAAATACGCCCAAGCTCTTTAGCTTCCTCACAGAAGTGATGTATTTCATACCCCTAATCTGTCTGATCCAGGTCTTTCAGATCCCTTTTAGTGATCCATATATTCTTCAAAATGTTGTACAACATTCTCAAGCTGCCCAAAATTTAAAAAAAAAAAAAAACACACCCTACCAACACAATGCCTTACAAATGGTAAATAGTTTCTTTAATAGGAACAAGTGTTTAACATTTCTTGCAAGCTCTGTTCACATTTCATCCTAGTATACAACCTAGTATCTTCTATTACAACCTTGATCATTCGTTGTTGACTTCTTGCTCACTATCATCTGAAAAATCTTTTTTTCAGGGTTGTTTTCCAAGCAGCTATTATCCTGAATTTCATAGAATCAAAAACATTAAGGGATTGGAATGCACCGTAAAGACCATTTGCTCCCAACCCGCCTGCCATTATCAGAACATTCCCACTAGACAAGGTTGCTCAGACCCTGAACCAACCTAGCCTTGAACACAGCCAGGGTTGGGGCGTCCACAACCTTGCTGGACAATATGTGTTTAACCACCCTCACAGTAAAATATTCCTTCATAATATCTAATCTAAATTTCCCCTTTTTCAGTTTGTACCTGTTCCTCCTTGTCCTACCAGTACAGTTCCCAATGAAAAGTCCCTCTTCAGCTTCCCTACAGGCAGCTTTAGACCCTGGAAGGCTGCTATGAGGTCTCCACACAACCTTCTCTTCTCCAGGCTGAACTGCCCCAACTTTCCCAGCCTCTTTTTGTAATGGAGGTGCTCCAGTCCTCTTATCAACTTACTGGCCCTCCTCTGGACTTGCTCCTTCCTGTGCTGGGGGCACCAGAGCTGGATGCAGTGCTCCAGGTGGGGTTTCACCAGAGTAAAGTAAAGAGGCAAGATCTGTTCCCTGCCCTGCTGGCCACACTGCTTTGGATGCAGCCTAGGATTCCATTGGTTTTCTGGGCTGTGAGCACACACTGCCAGCTCATGTTGAGGCTTTCATCAACCATCACCCCCAAGTGTTTCTCTATAGGGCTGCTCTCAATCACTTCTACACCCAACCTGTAAATATATCTGGGACTACACAGACACAGGTGCAGGACCATGCTTTGTTGAACTTTTTTAGATTTTCACTGGCTTACGTCTCAAGCCTGTCCAGCTCCTTCTGGATGGCATCCCTTCCCTCCAGTTTGTAGATTGCAGTCTATTTTTATCACACAAATAAAGTTCTTCACACTTATCTTATTAAATTTTGTCCTATTTCCCATACCGTATCTCTGATTTTTCAAGGTGATTTTGAATTTTAAACCCTTTCTCCAATGCAATTCTTAATCCAGCGTTGCTTCTTACAGCATATTTATTACATAAACTTTTAATTCCCTCATGCAAGTAATTAAAAGTATCAAGAACTGCCTGTGCAAACAACTGCATTCTTCTATTTTTTAGACAACTTGTTGCTACTCCCTGTGGCTCCTGTATTGTATGTACACAACAGTTTCTTCTTTTTTTTAACTTCATATTTTATTCATTTTAGAATGAGTGTTGTGAAAGACAGGTTTTGGCCTGTGATTTACTTTATTTCTTGTATACCACCACATATAAATCAACACAGATTCTAAATGTATGATAGTGATTGATCGATCTGATTTGGTGCCAGTCATGATGTAATCATTCTGAAGGGTCACTTGTGGGTGGTCTGTGCAGATCTCAGGTCATAACGAGGAGCAGGTTGCCATCACCTGTGCCCTCAAAAATACTCAAACTAACAAAAGAACAAAGAAATGACAAGTGCAAATTTCTTCCCTGCTGCAGTCTGTAGTTTCTGCGTTGGCATGGCAAGCCACAAACCTTCCCAGAGAGTGCAGCGAGGCTTGATCGGGGAGAGCGGTTGTTCTGCTTCCCGTAGCCCTTCCGGGCAGCCCTGTGCTCATGCTCTGGCTGGCTGTCGGCTCCACAACACAGTGGTGATAAAGGAGGTGAGAGAGGGTCCCCTCACAGGGGCCGCAGAAGAACTTTATTCACACAGTGACATGCAGGTTCACAAAAGCAGAGAGCCAAAACAGAAGGGAGTCTTGATTTTTACATGAGGATAACGGGGCAGAGAGAGCACATGGACGATTGGTCTCAGGGCGCAGGGGCGGTACATGGGCAGAGTTGGGGTACCAGAACCAATAGGGAAAATGCGAGGGAGTGGCGTAGTTTAGGGGCGGGGAAGGGAGAACAATGTGGGAAGGGCAGACGTGTAGTATTTCCCTTGAACTAAGTGAATCAGCAGAGCATTTGTTCCAATACGTGTCCTCATTGCTTCATCTTTTATTGTAAGAAACTTAGTAATAATGGATTTTGTATTTCTTTTACTTTAAACAGGGATGCAAGAAATGAGTTGCTGCCAGAACTTCCCTGTAATGTTCTAGACTGATTCACGTCAAGTATCATCTACCAGTTTCTGTGAGACTGCACTCAAAATAAGGTATTATTCAGTGTAATAAGGGCAGAATCTGTTCCTGAGGTAATACAACTTCATATATGTTCAAATAAAGGAGATATACACATACAAGGAGAATAAAAGAAAGACAGACACTAATGTCCTTGAGCAAATTTTGATTTCTCTGCACTGTTTTGAACTAAACCAATTTCTTTATTGTCACAGACAAAATTCAGCTTGGACAAGTGCAGAGAAAAAACTGCTGTGAGCATTCAAAAGAAAGACTGTTTTATTCTAAGCTGCCTCCTAATCCTCTGCATTAGATAGCAGAATAGTTAAGTATATACCAGTCACTGACTTCAAATTAAGTGGTAATAGATGCAGATTTTCATGAGTATTACCATTTTATTGAAATAAGAAATGGTGAAATAAACTCAGTCTCCATTGTTCCATACATGTAATTGATACATTATCCCCAACACTCACACAGTTTTAATATTCCTCCATCAATGTCATGCAAATGAATATAATACAAACTGTATAAAATCATTTTTCCTACAAAACCACTGTTCGCTATCAGTGAAGCATATTTATTTCATTTGCCCTTGGTACAGGCTGAACATATTTTCTTTTTTCTTTCTTTTTCTTTTTCTTGTTCTTTTTCTATTTCTTTTTCTTTTTTTCTATTACTTTTTCTTTTTCTTCTTTCTTTTTCCTTTTTTTATTCTTTTTCTATTTCTTTTGTCTTTTTCTTTTTTCCTTTTTCCTTTTTCTTTTTTCTTTTTTCTTTTCCTTTTTCCTTTTTCCTATTTCTTTTTTCTTTTTCCTTTTTCTTTTTCCATACTTTTTTCCTTTTTCTTTTTTCTTTTTTTTTTTCTTTTTCTTTTTCTATACTTTTTCTTCTTTTTCTCTTTTTTCTTCTTTTTCTTTTTCTTTCCTCAGTGACATTTTTCCATCAGAATGCCAGCCTTGGCATTTTCTGACATTTTCTGCTTCATTTTGATAACACTCTGTTTGTAGAATTAAAGGTACACCCGAAGGAAAAGTTACATTCAGGAGCATCACACAGAGGCTTACATGGGTTCTTTTTGTAAAAAATATTTACAATTAGATCACTTTCCTATGAAAAGGTTAAGTTGTTTTTGCATTTTGTTTTTGTCTTAGTTGTGGTTTCTGTCAAGAGTCACCACATTTTGCAAAAATTTAGACTCCACAATATTCCTCTGGGATTCAATCAAGCAGTAATAAAGCAGAATAAAAGAAAATAATGCATTGTGGTAGACTGTGGTTACACCAGCTGAAGGGAAACTCTCACTAAATGGGGGAGGAAAAATCCTCATGGAATAATTTCTCTCAGTCTCTGTTTTGCATACATCTGGAGGAGTGACCAATATCGCTGCTTTTTGGCAAGAGTATGTCATCTGAATTTGTGCAAAGGCTTACTAAGGTACCAATACCTACTCTGCAGACTATGGAGCTCATCCATAGCTAGCCACAGCATTTTTGAGATTTTGGGTATGTGACTTGATTTTAATTGATATATAGTGTGAAATGCTTTCTCATTTAACCTTCAGAAAAGTGAGAAAACTAGGTTCTCTTTATGGGACGGGATGAGTCAGGACTGTTTGCACCTGCCACAGCTAATTTTATTTCAAGAAAATTTTCTCAATAATTGGTCTATAATCAGTGGTAAAAAGATGAGATATTCATCTGTCTGACCTGCAGGGATATTTGCTCCAAGGGCTGAATTCTGGAATCCATATATATCTGCAGGCTAAGTTCAAATTTACATGCCATAAATAGGTAAGTTCTTGACGTAATATTTCCGGTTTTTTTCTAACTGCTTATATTATATCTATATAAGCTGTAGATGGTATTCTTCCTGTGACAAAATGGCTTTTCTTCTGTTCAAGAATGTTGGTGGTACCCTCTATTTCTTTCCACTTCCTACAGAAAAGAATTTGTTGAAGTAATTGGTTTTGTTGGTGGTTTCAGCTGTTAAGAGATAACAGAAAAATGTTTAAGAAAACTTTGGAGCTTTACTATAAAGGAAAGACATCATAGGAAAAGAAATGATTTGTCAATATGCATTATGAGATAGAAAATTAACAGATACTGTTAGTTTTTCAGACAAATATTTAACCTGGGCTAGGATGGCATGGGGTGGTAAGATGAGGTGCAGTGTGCTGGAGCAACTTGGTGTGTAACAGACATCCAGCCAAGGTCAACCCACCATCATTTAAACTATTCAGGATACATTACTGAATCTTAATTCAGAAAGGCATCTGACAAGAAAAAGCTCAGCACAATACCATGTCTCTTCCCTCCAGTGTGTTTCCCCTAGTAAGTGAGCATACTGAGATATAAATAATAAAGTAGAGAAAGAAGGAGCAAAACGAAAGTCTAGAAACAGACAGGGCTCACTGACAGAAGAGAAATTTACTTTTACCTTGCTGCCAATGTGCTGATGCCTCCTTGCTGCTGCTTCTTTATAGAAGTCACTTAATGAAGGCATAATCATTAAAAGTGACAGATTGAAACTTAAAAAACAGTGGGATGGTCATGCTTCTTTATATCTACATAGATTCATCAAAAACCTCCCATCTAGGCTCCAGGCAATAGTATAAGCTATAAATATGCGAATCAAATGGCTGAGACACTTGAGGCAACCACTGATGGGGTTTGAACCCGCTATATAGAGAAATACCTTATAACTGGCCATCACAGTCCCCTCAGCCTATGCCCAACTAGGTAAAATGACAAGACTTGAGGGTTAAAAGCTGGATACTGTATTGATCTAACTAGTGAAAATTATAGTAGAATTTTGACCTTTGCATAGACAACAAAAAATCTCATTCCTCCACACTAATATACAGAGCCACTGGGCCTCTGCTTCTTATAGATGAAGACTGGGAACTTGTCAGCATCAGAGAGGTTAAGCACAGCATTACTAATGCATCTATATAAATAATAGCATGCATGAATGGCATATCAGGCATACCATGCACATTATTATTTGCTTTTATAGCCCTTTTGTTTCAATGATCATGCTGTGAATTTTGTGGAGAAGAAGTCTAAATAGTCCCATATTCTTGTGATTTTAGTGAGCATTCAAGTGTAAATGTTTTCCCCAAAGCATTTGTCTCCTGTCCTTATCATATTTTTTCTCTAGCAAATTCAATATTCTGTCAGCATACATAGTCCCATCTGTTTTCATTACCCTTCTGTTTTTCTTCTATATCTAATTACTTCATATATAACAAAGATCATACCTGTTACAGATAAGAACTTCTTAAGTATAGAACCAACTTTATGCTTGTCTCTTCAGTTTCCCAGTATGCAAGTAGGGCTCAAATTCTGTAAAGACAGTAAAATTTGACACCAAAATCCACCAGTCCTCATTAGAAGCCAGCACAAACTAAGAACTGACCTGTGACCTATAAGATAACCTATGTGTCAAATCAAAAAAGAACCGCTTTGCTTTATGATAG
>WEIT01035429.1:25857-37478 GCA_013389985.1 Dryoscopus gambensis
GTCCACATGAGCTTAGAAATAATGCAGTCAGACTTAATGGGCATAATGATATTTGTAAGTTCAACCTAAGCTCAAAAGAAACAAACCCCTCAGGCACCTATCAGAGACAGGCGTGATCAGATTCACACTATGTTTTGAGCTTCATCTCCTGTGTCCATTTGTCATTAGTGTCCATTTCTGAGCTGATGAAATGTTGCTACATAGCAGCATGCAGCCTTTGCTCTCACTGTTCTTTCTCTCAGGGTTATTCACATTTTTTCCTTCACAGGTTTTGGTGAAAACCTTTTTATCATTTCTGATAACCTGGTGAAATAGGCTCCTTTTGTACTTTTGTGCAACCAGCCTATTCCCTGGTCCTGAAAAACAGTTCCTGCAAAGGGAAGATGATAGTGGCTCGACTTCTCTGGCAGAGACACCCCTTGTGCAGAAGTAGCCGGGTGTGGCACACGTTCACTGCAGCTCCTGACTGTCAGCAGCATGCTAACAAAGCATCCTGGTACCAGCCAACAGATGCTTAGGAAAATGGCCAAACCCCTTACGCTGTTTATTTTGAGCTGTGCCTATCATACCCATGGCAATACGTAATTTTCATCAAGGAAGACATGCAGGTGAAGCAAAACTGAATCTTGGTCACTGCTCCTTCAAGGGCTTTTTTTGACATAGTAGTTGTGTAGCTATTAAATGTGATAACAAAATTTTACCAGGAAAGAAATTTACAGCTTGAGAGATTTTATAACTTTGATCACAAAATCTAGTCCAGATGAGAATCTTTTTTCCTTAAATAGTGGAGAGACTTTTAAGAACTGTAATACTGACCAAAATTATAGTTTGTTATCCTTTGTGCAAGTTGGGTAAAAAGGGGGAGGTGCTGGATGAAAAAGGCGGTTTTGCTTTAAGTCCTTGTTAGTTCTTTTTACTTCTAATTCTGTTAGTAATAAACTTCTTTATATTCTTTAAAGTATGGCACCTGCTTTGCATTCCTCCTAATCCTTATCTCATAGAAGATAAAAATGTGAACAAACCCACTACACTAAATTGGTGTTTCCGCCCAGTTTCGAACTGAACCCGCTACAAATATGAACACAACACTTGCTACTTATTTCGGGCCTGTATTTAAATTTTGATGGTTTAAAGAGTAGACAGATATTATCAAAGGATGTACCCTTGTTTCCTTTTTAAATGTCTGACTGGCAGCATCTAGTGATATAAGTGGGGCTATTTTAAATGCGTAAGTAGGAATTTAAATTTTCTGTAAACATTAATTAGGATTTACATTATGCCTTCAAAACACTGAATTGTACTTGAATTGCAGCCCCATAGTGGTTATTTTACTAATCTCTATAAATAATAATAAGGATCTTCCTATAACTAAATGCTTGCAGTGGAAAAGTTAATATCTACAAAAATGTAACAAACATTGTGGACCAAATCAGAGTCACATTGTTGACAAAAAGAGGCAAGGATTTGACGATTCCACTTGCTTCCAGGTTTGCTCAATGCTATCAGCAGACCTTTAGAACCCTTTCCAGCTGGGGATCTGATGAATGACCGGGAAAGGATTTTGCAGTTTGCCTAGAACACCAAAAAGCCACAGAAAACTTGGTAGAAGCAAAATTGTTTACATTTAAAGTTATTGCATATTAATGATTATTAAATTCATCTGAATCTGCAAGTGAACACGAGGTCTCTGATCTATCCTTCTCCTCTGACTTATCAATTATTCATAATCAGCAAGACATTCTTTCTTCTCCAACATTCTTGGCTAACCCAAAATGCCCTTCCTATCCATAGCAATAAAACTAATCTGTCCAATGAGGCTTGCCAGCCTCTAAGCTTCTTGAGTGCCTTCCAGCTACTAACATTTTCTAGGAAGAGGAATGTGTTCACTGCTACTTGGCACAATACAGAAATCCAGGGATATCTGTTTGAATGTACTATCAGAATAAACTAGTAACTAGAAAATTCATTTCTTGTGATGCCAAGTGAATCATTAGGATGAAATGAAACATTTTAGAACAAGAAAACAATACAGTCTATAATTAAACATAAATGTTGTCTGTCAATACATATATCACAGCAGGCACAGGAAAGTCCACAATCCTGAAAAAGGATGAAAAATAAAGACAGGTTGGCTTGTAAGCAAAATGTATCTGCAGCACATTGATATAGAAACCTAACAAGGCAAACATTTTAAAGATTAAAAAGATGACCCTGCTGAAAATAGTATATATGTGGATATTATAAAACAGAAACAGACAAGAGAGTATTCTGTTATATACTATTCTTTCTCTCAGATCAACCATGAAAGTTTGATGACACGATCATGTTTCTAAAAGCTCCCCTTTAGGTTCCAATCTATAGATTATCTTGTTGCTTTTTCTTATGGACAAGAAGCAAAGAACTCTTTTCCAGTCATCTTAAACCTTGGAGGGTTATTCCTGGAACCTGTATAGATAATTATTTATCAAATCATATTCTGATTTATAGAAGGTAATTAAAAGCCACTTTTGTTGTGTTCAAGGCAGTAGTTAAGACAACTGTCTCGATGCTTATTTTCTTTCTCATAGTCTATCACCCTATGGCAAAGAATGACACTGACTTTTTGCGCTTTTTTTTAATATGTCAGTGGTTTCTGGAGCCCAGAGATTTTTTTCTGTTAAAGACAAAAGTAAATTCTTCTACATTTCCCTTCCTTTTCCCTGATACCTCTTCCTACAACAGCTTTCTTAAACATTCAAAAATTACTTTTGCATGAAGATAACTACAAAAGCTGAGTAGTTTCTTTTGTAGCTTCAGAATTAGAATCTGAACAATATCCATCTTTTATAATCTCCAGTTTAACCAAATTATTTTCAAAAATTTTAACTTCACTAAAAGTTATTTAATTTGGCCCTCAAGAAAATCATATTTTTTTTTTTTAGAACAAAGCAAGAAATTGCAACTGTCGTGAGAATCATCATATACCTGCTTGCACCAGTCAGACTGGCAACCACCCATGGGTACAAACTTTAATGAATGCATCTAATTCTCCGAATGCTTTGTCCCTTCAATCAGCTCACCATCTGCCTTATCCACCTGTTGCATGCTGCTTAAATCTTAGGCTGAAATCTCTAGCGTAAGGACTGTTTTGTGCCGTTTGTGAAACACTTGGGGCAATCAGATTCTGACTCTCATTGAGATCCTTATGGACATCTATCATTCAAGCAATGAATAATTATAAGATTAGAAATATAAATTACTCTGTGGTGGTTTTACGTAGTCTCAGATATAAACTTAGTGGTTTTGGCCAAGTTTGTTCTCATCAGCTATGAAATAAGCTTAAAAGTCTAGCACTTGCAATGCTAGAAGATAGGCAATAATTTACATCACACGGTCTGTGATGATGACTTAATCTTGAGAAAGGAATACCTGTTTGAAATAAATATGTCTCTGGAAGTGGAGTCTTTCTTTCTGTCTTAGAATCAAAAGCAAGTGTGCATAAATATTCTATAAACTAAAAAAACTTTCCATATCCTCCAATTTAATAGAAGCATATAATCAAAAAATACATCTTGGGTTTAAAAATTAAAATCTTGAACGATAGTTCAGTAATATCATATACCATTCAAACCTGAATTGCAGTGACTCTGTAGTCCTGATTCAGTATATTTTATGAATTGTCCATGCAAATAAAATGCTGGTGGAAAAACACAGTGGTAATTTTAGGTTTGATACCATCCAAAAAACCCCCATGAAACTGAGTTAATATCTCTGCACTTTAAAAATCAGAATTGAATTTACTTTTTGGCAAATTATCTGAATTTCTATTTCTTAAACTAGGTATTATGTAAAGCTCAGGCCGAATGTTCACTGAGAAAGCAGTAAAACAAGACAGAGAAGTGCTACCATGAAGATTTTGGAAAGTGGGATTTGCCAAACATGTAAAGGAATTCCATGCCTAACAAAAAAACACAACCAAACAACACAGTAACAGCTTTTATGCACAGATATAGCTTGTTGCTTGCTGTGTCTAGTGGTAGTGTTTCCTTAGAAAAAAAGATATTTTCTTTGATATTGAGGGAGGTAAGATTAGCCAATTAACATAATTTTTAGTATTGATTTAGTATAGAGAACAATCATTAATATTCTTCTTGCCTCTTTAACTACATTTTTCTATTCCTTTTTTTATATACTAATATTTGCCTTGTTGGTTTTTCTTCCTCTAAAGCAAATTTAAAACTCCGTGAAAATTTCATTTGACTTTATTTTTCCTGCCTAGTAGAGTCAGTTGATGCTTTAATAGATTCTTGAATCTATTAAAGATAGATGTTTGTTTTCTAATTCTGGTGTGCTATAAAGAATTAGAGCTGACATGGTAGAGCACCCATGGGTCTTACTATGCCCTACCAAATCTCCCCTGGGGTGCCTCACAGCCCTAACCATGGGACTGGGACCTATGCTATGTCCCAGTCTCCCCAGTGAGATTCAGAGGCAGGCCATGTCCTGCTTCCAGTCCTGTTGCTGGCCCAGCTCCTGTCTGACTCTGGACCTGACTTACCCCATGCCCATGCCTGCCACACAAGTGTGCCTTATCACATATTAATTGTGAAAATGAACTCAAAATCTTCAGCTGTGTGCATGTAAATGTAACTTTCACACCCGCTAACAAATACGTAACTCTGTCTTAATCTATTTTATGTCAGTCCACAAGGTCCAGAGACTGCTTAGACCCTGCCACACAGCTATTGCTGGAGTGAACAGCAAGATTCAGCAGGAGCTATTTATGTTCCTAATTATTTAGTCTTCAAACAAGCTGATTGATGCATAAACAAGTTCAGTGCATGTCTACTTTGTTTTTGATGACCAGGACAATTGTTAAAAGGTATTGAAACCCTTTTGGGCCACAGCTGATATACTAACTTACGAGGAGAGAGGAGCAGAAGCATTTACTATACAAGAGTAGAAGTAGAAATAATCACTTTTAGTTACAGTTGGATACAGGAAGATTATGAAATGAGAAATGTTATGGGGGAAGGTCACCCAACCTGTTCTCCCAACCCATATTTTCTTATACCAACTCTTTTTTTTTTTCCCTTCTGTGTACTATTACTGCTGTCTTTCACCTTATGAAGATTAATTGCAGATGAGTTTTAATACCTAAAAAAGAAGGAATTCTAAAGCTGAGCAAAAACAGTTTATCAGTAAAATGTGATAAATAAATACACATATATAAAAAAGTATTATAAATGCTATTGCTTAAAGTAAAACTGAGGAATAAAAACCATCATCCTAACTGCAGAAATGGAAAGTTCAGTGAGCCTTAATTTATCATCTTAAATAGGAGAATCATCTAGTGCTGAGTTCAGTGTACCTACAGGAAACCTGGTTCATTTTGGTAATTAAACTGAGGTGGAAAACTAAAACTGGACAGGGATGAATGTGGGGAACTACAGTTGATGACTGCAGGACTCATTTCCTCTCCCATATTTGAACATGTCCCTGCACAGAGCATTTCTGGTCATCATCCACTGCTCTCTGAAAAAATGAATCCCCTGATTCTACATCCACCTCCCGTTTCTCTTTTCTGCAGGCAGAAAAGGAAATGGGTTCCATTTTATCTAGGAATACTCTTTCCCCCTTGATATACCTGGGTCCCAGGGTGGGTTAGGAAGTGCCATGCTGTGAAATAGGGGCTTGGCTTTAGGAGAAAGAAGGAAACTTTAGCTGTAAATCTATTTTCTGGAAGGGAGACAAAGCAGACAGAGAGGCAGTTGGTGACAGGAGATGGGTTCCTCTGGCCTGAGATTTGGGAGGATGTGAAACCTGTACTTCCTGGTATTTTTTTGAGTCTGACTTCACTCCTACCTAAAGTCTCATGGGTAGTACCCACACACTCAGGCTCCTGAAAACCAGCAATCACATCTTCAATGTGAAAAAAGACCTGTTAGGACTTGGCAGTATTTATAGACACTTTGTTCAGCATTCAGGAAGAGAAAGGTCTGGCATGTGCTGAGGAAATGCTTTTTTGTATTTCTTACTTAAGAAGGAAATTGACCTTTTTAGACTCTGCATCATGTTAATATCACAGAATTACAGAATCGGAATTGTTAGTGTTGGAAGGGACCTCTGGAGATCATCCCATCCAACCCCCCGTCAAGGCAGGATCACCTAGAACAGGTTACATGGGAATGCATCCAGGTACATTTGGAATGCCTCCAGAGAGGGAGTCTCCACCACTTCTCTGAGCAGCCTATTCCAGTGCTCTGCCATCCTCAAGGTAAAGAAAATCTTCTGTATGTTGAGGTAGAACTTCTCGTGTTTTAGGTTATGGCCATTGTTCCTCATCCTGTCTCTGGGTACCACTGTAAAGAGTTTGGCATCATCCTCTTGACACCCACGTTTAAAGTATTTTTATGTAATAATGAGGTTCCTCTCTGTCTTCTCTTGTCTAGACTAAACAGGCCCAGCTTTCACAGTCTCTCCTCATCAGAGAGACGCTCCAGACTCTGAATCATCTTTGTTGCCCTCTCCTTGAGGAGCCTGGGACTGGATACACAACTCCGGATGTGGCCTCACTAGGGCTGAGTAGAGGGGCAGGATCACCTCCCTTGACCTGCTGGCCACATTCCTCCCAGTGCCCCCTAAGGTATCATTGGCCCTCCTGGCCACAAAGGCATTGCCAGCTCATGGTCAACTTGTAACACCAAGACTCCCAGGTCCTTCTCTGCAGGCTGCTCTCCAGCAGGTCAGCCCCCACCTGTGGTGGTACTTGGGATTATTCTTCCCTGGGTGCAGGATCCTGCATTTGCCCTTGTGGAACGCATTAAGTTTCTCTCCTCAACTCTCCAGTTTATCAAGGTCCCACTGCATGGCAGCACAGCCTTCAGGGGCATCAGACACTCCTCCCAGTTTTGTGTCATCAGCAAACTGGCTGAGGGTACGTTATGTGGATTATGCTGAGACTACATTATATGGATTTCTGTGGGCCAGCTCAAAAGTCCAGACTGTCTGAGATATTTGTCCCACTTGGGTATCCCCAGCACAGTTGTACAACCACAGCTCAGCTTTCACTGAGATACAACAGCTACAAAGTGATGTACCCATGAGTTGGTGCTGTTATGGATGCAAGTAAGGGAAGGGATTTATCAGCTGAAACAGCTTCAGCATTCACACTCTCTGTGAATCCAGCCCCTCAAAATCAGTGTAGATGCTGAAAGTGGCAACACGGCACTTGGAGCACCCAGTCCATCTACACAGCAGCAAGAGAAATGAGCCATGGAGATGACCCTATACCTTTCAGCAACGCATTTCTGGTCACCGTGAGGGTTCTTTGCTTCATTAGAGTGGGCGATTAGAAACATGACATGACACAAAAAACCACAACAAAATCAAAGACCAACCAAAGAAAAAAACCTACCAAACACACAAACTACACAAAAAACCATCAAGAACAACAACCCCTGAAAACCACACAATTGTAGTAAATTGGCGTGACGTTTTATAACATCCGACTGTTAGGAACTGAACTGAAACATCTTTCTGCACTGAACGGAAATCATCTATAATGACTTTCAGTCATTTTTGTCTCACTGTAGAATTAAACCAACAATTTAGAGATGAAAAGAATTACATGTCCTCAGCAATTCCCTGAGCTGGAGCAGAAGGATCTAGTACTAATCCCCCAAGTTCCAAAAGTTATTGTACTGAAATATACCAGAGTATGCAGATCTTTCCAGCAAACAAAATTGTTACCTAATGGAAAACAAACAAACAAAAAGGAAACCTCACTGTGAGAATAAAAGCAAAACTCAGTAAATATATTCTATTTTCTTACAAGTTACATGTTACATGTGAATCAATTAAAGTAAAATATAGGTTTTACCTCTAGGAATCTAAAGTATTTGAGCAGTTAAAATTTCCCTTTAGTTATTCTTTTATGTCTGTATTTTTGTAAAAATATATTTAGTTCAAGATTATGTGTGTTTTATTGTATAAAGTTGTAATTTTAATCCAAAAAAAGCCTATATATCAGCAGCCTTTTTGTTAAATATTATGCACCACAGAGACCATTGCTGTCAATATTTTAATTTCAGTTAGACTGAATGAAACTAAGAAAACCCCAAACATGTCATTCTAAGCAAATGGTTGTCATGGACTGCATACAACAAGAGTTACTATGTACGCTTATGCAACTTGATACCCTATAAACAATTCCTGCAAATAAATGCTGATTGAAATAAGCCTTGGGTAACACTTCAGCAAAATAATCCATTTTTATTATTTCTCTGATCCTCAAGATGTTCTTTAACATTTCTAGATACATGACAAATAGCCTGCCAAAGACTGTGTTCCCACCTTTTCACCAAGAGTGAAAAACAAGCAGCCCCCCTCTACAGCAGGACTATGGCAAGCATTCCTTCAGGCCTGACAATAGAAATTATAGGGTTGAAAATAAAATTATAAAGAAATGCAAAAACCACTAAATGGCTTTCTGAAATTTATCATAAGGCATTTTCACTTTACTTCGCCTTTTACTTTCTGAATAGTAGGAATAATTGCAGAAACAGCTCTATTAAGGTAACAGAAGTCACATACATGGCCACACATGGAGACAGTCTGTGTCTTCCAAATAGATGCATTAACTTTCAGCTGATTTAACTGTTTCACTCATAAGGAGACAAGTGAATTTAAGCAAAAAGCCGTGTAGTATTCACACACTGTTTATTCACACTTTGTACAAATACTTAAACAACTATATAAAACATTGTTTTGAATATAAAATATTCTGTAATTTTCTCAACTGCTACCATCTCCATGTTGTACCTCTTAGCTCCTAAAAAGTATCATTTGCTGTCACTGTCTACTTTTCTTTAAGCTGCTGGCAAAAAATCACAGAACCTCTTATAGTTTATAACTAGCATGTACCCAAGTGTGCTGGGCACAGAACTACATTATAAAAAAGCATGCATCACAGAGTAAATCAGGGAATTATTGTAACTGCCAACAACTGCTAAGCAAAAACTGAGTCATCCTCTCATTAAAGGGTCCAATTAGTAGTAGTCACTATGTGATATCCATGTAAGAATAATAGTGCATATTTTGATTTTGATCAAATTATCTATTCCTGATGTAAGGAAATAAAACACTTTGTAGGTTTGCACTGAGAGACTAATTGGATTTTTTTAATGACTTAGAAAGAATTGTATGATGAGGGTTTTTAACTTTATGCTTTGTAGAGATCACTGTAAAAATTATTTCTCTTGGAAGGATCTCACGTAAAATTGCTCTCCCTACATTTTTTATATTTTTGACCAACATCTTAACCGGCAGCTGATTTACCCGATTCATTCACACTACTTGTTTTTTCTCAATATGTTTTTTTTCTGAGGGAGGGGGTTTTGGGGGGCTGATATTTGGCAATTTCTTCTCCTAAAGAGTAAAATCTACTAAAACACAACATAGGTATGGCTACATTGATATGCAGGACTAGTTTTCCAGGTGTCATAAAACTTTCCAAGCCACAACTTTCTCATACAGACTGTGTCCCCTTCCCAGGGAGGTTTTCCAATGCACAGACCTGCCCCAGCTGCCCACCAGTTTCCCTGCCCCCAGCTGGGGGTGGTAAGACAGTTTCCACAGTCCCCAGGAGCCCATAGGATCCACAGTGCCCCAAGAGCCTTAAAGCAGATCTTGCAAATGAATTTTGGGCCAAAGGTGTATCTTGAGAACTTTGCTGTTTTGATACCCCTGGTCATGAGTTGTCTGCTGAGTAGCCAACCTATATTAGCCTTAGCCTTTCTTTTGGGAGGAGGCCTCTCTTGTCCTTCACAAAACCCTGGTTTCCTGTCTGGCTGATGTCTGGATCGACCCATGGCTCAACATTCAGGCAAGATCTCTATGTTTCTCACATTCTGTTGACCTCCATTTCCTTTTCATTTCCACTGAATGCTTCTTATTCACCTCTGAGCACAGCCAGTCACTCCCTGTTTCTCTGTGCTTGCTTGCTCTCTGAAGGAGAGAACTGCTCTTCAAGTTGTCTTTGAAGTTTACCAGCTCTCCTGTTTACCTTTACTCTCCAGCACAGTCCCCTGTGGGATTTTGACAAAAGAGTCCCAGAACAACCTGAAATCTGCTGATGTCCCAAACTGTGGCTCAGTGAAGCTAGCAAAGGGTCTAGACCCCAAGTCCTGTGAGGAGCTGCTGAGAGAGCTGGGATTGTTTAGCCTGGAGAAAAGGAGGCTAAGAGGGGATCCTTACCACACTCAAGAACCACCTGAAAGGATGTTGTAGCCAGGTGGGAGGCAGTCTCAGGTTGCACTACGGGAGGTTTAGATTGGACGTCAGGATGTCAAGGGAAGAGTTTGAGTCACTTGGAGGTATTTAAAAGACTTGTGGATGTGGTGCTTGGAACCAGTAAGGTGAGACGCAGCAGTGCTGTCAGTGTTAGACTTGCAGTTGGACTCAAAGATATTGAAGAGGTTTTCCCAGCTAAACAACTATGTAATTCTCTTTTCTAGGCTTTTCTCAAGGTCTTAGCTCCACAGTTTCATGGTGACTGCCCTTGTCATACAATACTGCCCTTGGCCATCACAAACCCAACAAGTTCCTTATTGTCTGTGACAGAAAAGGCCAGAAGTGTATCTCGCCTGGTCTCTATTGTGGATGAAATGGAGATTTCCCAGATCACACAAACACAGAAATCTATTGTCTGCCAAGCAGATATCTGTAACAGATAGTTTTTCCTTTTTGAGAGAGGAAATCAGATTTACTGTCTTAATCGAAATTATGTTTCTGAAAATTAAAAAAAAGAATATCTTGGATGATATTAAATAAAACAAACAATTAAAATGGAAAAAAGTAAGAGAGTGATGCTTTGGAATGAAGCATAAGTATTGTAAATATTCTGATACTGATATCATGGTTCAATGGGCTTATTATTACTGCATCTGTCATTCCTTGTGACAACAAAGATGACATAGCCTTCCATCCATCCTGCCTCATGTACAGCTCTTAAGTCTGGTAGTTGAATAAGGATATATGGCAGCTTGAGCTATCTATGAGCTTTATCTACATGGCTCACACCTTTGGTTTTGTACATATAGCTAACTGGAAGTTGTTGAGACTGATTGATAAGTAGTCTGCTAAAAAAACTCTTGGTAGATCTTCTTGACAGTTCAATGTTAAAATTTCCCATGGAAATGAATGTTTCAATTTTTACTCAGGTCTAACTCAAACCTGCAAGTGTAAAGGGTACTGTAATTTTTAGTGTCATTGCCCCAGTCAGATCCATTCATCCTGGGTGCCTCTAAGCAAGGCCTAAAAGTGCTTAAGTAAAAACATACTTTTCTTCGTGCAATACCAGTTTGAAATGTACTTAATGACTCCAGTTATTAGTGTGACTGTTCAAATGAAACATTTCTGCTGAATGCATCACACTGTTTCTACCAAGTATGTGGAATTCGGTTACTCTTATGCATTAGGAATACATTTATTGAATAATAAATCAACACATAAAAGTGGTGATCAAGACAAAAAAAAACCTGTTCTAATGATAGAAAGACTTTTGTTGCAGTGGCTAAGTCCACACTACACTCCCTGTGTTACCACAAGGTGGTCTCTCCCCACACCACTGTGCTAGAAAG
>WEIT01035431.1:0-10078 GCA_013389985.1 Dryoscopus gambensis
AGTAGTAGTGAGGTGAAGAACTCTCTCTAGTTCATTATCATTGGGAGCACATAAAAGGATGTCATATGTAATGCAGGATGACAGCCTTTTTTGCCTCTGCGCGGACGGGTGACAAGACCTTGGTGACGAACCACTGGCAGATGGTAGGGGAAGTTCTTCATACCCTGAGGGAGAACTCACCAGTGATACCGTCTCCAAGGGCCTTCTCAGTTGATGGAGGGAACCAAGAAGGCAAACCGTGGGGCATCGTCTGGGTGCAGGGGAATTTGGAAAAAGCAATTCTTTATATCAGTGACTCCCAATTTCCAGTTTTGGGGGAGCATGGTTGAGGAGGGCATACCAGGTTGCAAGGGCCCCATGTCTTCAGTGACTTCATTGATTTTCCTGAGGTCATGGAGGAGACGCCACTTGTCCTTCCCTGGCTTCCGGATAACGAAAACCGGTGAATTCCAAGGGCTGTTTGATTCGCAGATGTTTCCTAACTTTAGCTGCTCCTCCACGAGCTCAGTGAGTGCCAATAATTTTTGTCTGTTAAGCGGCCACTGCTCCACCCAGATAGGTGAATCAGTAGGCCAATTTAATTTCTGAGTGGGGCGCTCCTCAGTGGCTGCCCCTAAAAATCCCAGGGAGTGGTTGGGATTTGAAGGCGGACTCCCCATTGAGACATGGTGTCCCTGCCCCATAGAGTGTACCCTGAATCCACAATATATGGATGGATAGTGGCCAATTTTCCATCAGGGCCCTTAATCTGTACTAGCTCCTTAGACACCTTTGCCAGTTTTGAACCCCCTACGCCAGAAATCCTGCCAGCCACGGGTTGCAATTCCCAATGGTCTGGCCACTTGTGAGGTGGAATGATGGTAACATCTGCCCCCGTGTCCATCATCCCTTGGATATCAAATTCTTTCTCCCTTTTTTTTACCTGGCACCATTCGAGAGGTCTGTTTTCCCCTAATTTCTCTGCCCAAAATACCCTTAGATCTTCTTCATCCGATTCCTCTCCCCACCCCCCGCCCGGTGGTCTGGCAGGTGGGAATGGGGATAATTCTCGCAATTGGTTGATGTGGTGGGAGGAAGAAGGGAGGGTGGACACCTGCGCAAGGAGACTGAAGTGTTCCTGATGAAAATGGATGGTTTGGGGTAAGACTTCAATCTCCAAAGGTGTATTGTCAAAAGTCCCAATGATAAGATACTTACGACTCGATGGATCCAATTCAAAGAATGTCTCATCCGGTAGAATTGTAAACCACTCCTGCGAAATGAAGTGACAATGAGAACTTCATTTAATAAAAGAGTGGTCTACATAGAAAGTCCTGCAAGAGTAGTCATCTGTGAAAGAAAGCTCATCCGCCGAGGAGAAGGAGAAAGCCCTATTTATGTCCTCACGCAGGGTGAAGTCGCGCTCGGTAACTAGTTTTTTGGAGGCGCAGCTGGAGGCGCTGAGGGAGAGACACCCGCATTATCATTAGCTGTCACATGGTTTCTAGCTGGTCTTAAAGCAGGACAAAACCTCCATGTGTCCCCAGTCCTTCTGCAGTTAAGACACTGCGCGTTTGCCAGCCAAGCCGGGGGAGGCGGTTGCTGTGGTCAGCTTCCCTCGGCTAGGGCAGTAGTAAAGTATTTTTGCCGCCTAGGTTCCCTGATGGCATCTCTCCCAGGGCCTTCAGGTGGAGCATCCATTTTTTCAACATAGGCCTTGGTGATGCATACCTCAGTGATGTCATCTAGGGTAGGTGTTGGATGTAGAGGAAGGCTGGAAATGATGTGAAGGCAGACCCGATTGGCATTGGTCTTTGCCATTTCTAGGATTATTCTCTAAGAGTCGGATCCACCACCTGCTGGAAGACACTCTCAGAAAGGCGGTCAATAAAATCAACAAAGGGCTCATTAGGTTGCTGGAATAAATGAAAATATTTGGGTCCAGTTTCCCAGGAAGGCATGGCGTTGAATGCCTTGACTGCCACGTCCTGTACCCTTTCAAGTACAGCACGTGCAATCTCCCGTGCCTGTTTGTTTGCCCTTTGCCAGTCCCCTGTGCCCCGCAAATGATCAATGGTGATAGCATCTTTATTGATGTCCACTGCTGTCTGTTGATCTTGCAGTAGCTCAGGGAGTAACTCCTGCAGGAGTCCCTTCCATGTATTCTCCCAAAGGCGGTATTCCCCCTTTGTGAGAATACAATTGAATAAATCCTTGAGATCTACTGGAGTGAATGATTTGGAGCTAAACATGGCTGATAAAAGCCCTTGGAAATACTCGCTTTTGCGGCCAAATTCCCTTTGAGTTCTGCAGAGTTCACGCTTTTCCATAAAAGGAAGGGGTTCCCATTCAGGGTTATTGCCCCTTCTGTTATAAGCAACCGGGGCTACCAAAGGACTGGCCTCCTGTTCCTGGTTCCGGCTCACTGTGCCTCCTGTTCCAGCTTCCAGATCATGGGAACTGGAAGGGGGAGCATGGGAACTGGAAGCAGGAAGGGGAGGGGCTACAGGAGGCATGGGAAACTGGGAGGTAACTGGGGAGGAGTCGGGGGTGTGGGAAACTGGTGAGGTCATCAGGGGGCGGGGAAAAGGGAGGAGGAGGAGGACGAGGAGGAGGGATTAAGGGAGTGGTCAAGGGAGGAGTGGAAGGAGGAGTATAGGAGGGGAGAAGGGAGGGGTTAGGGGGCAGGATGTAGGGAAGAGGAGTATCCGGAGAGGAGAGATGCAGGGGGTGGGAAGAAAAGAAAGTGGGGTTATGGGATTTGAAGTCTCGACAAGGGCACGACTTGCGCCTGCCATGTTGAGACTCCCTTGAAGGGTAACTGCCATTTTGTGGGAGAGAAAACCAGACTGCCTTTAAACAGGGTTTGGGAGAAAAACCACTTAACTTGGGGAAATGCGGGGAAGAGGGGATGGAAGGAGGCTTCGGGGAAGGCTCCCTGCTCGCCCGGCCATGGCTAGCAGGGCGAGGAGACAGAGAGGGTCGAGACAGCTCAAGGGGTTTTTGTCCCTTTCTCGAGCCTCTACTGTCTGGGACGGGGGGGTGGAATGAGGGGTAGGGGAATGGGGTGAACTGGGTTTTCCCTCCCTCAGCCCCCAAGCATGTCATCTTTTTATAACTGACTTAGTTTGTAAAAATGCCGGATATAATTTCTCAGCCTTTTAATCTTTTTTCAGGATGCCCTCATTTAATCTTTTGCCCACTTCGTCCCAAAATCTGATAGACTTCACATGTTCGGGGGTCGATTTGGGAAAATAAAAGAAAATTCTTCTAACTAATTTCTTTAACATCCCCGAACTGAAATCAACTTTCCCTCCCGCCAGGGAAACCCCAACTTGGAAATAAAATTCCCTCTGCTCACCAGCCAATTTATTCCCCATCCTGGCTAAACTAACACTCACCCTCCTCTTCGGACAGAATAAAGAAAAGAAACAAAAGGTCCTGCCCCCGCCAGGTGGTGCCTGCCCAGAACCCCCCCTGGAACAGCAACTTCAGTTGGGTGTCCCCCTGTCCTGCAGTAGAGGACACCACACCACCCTAAATTTGGAGCTCCCCTTACCACTTACCACAACCCAGGAAACACTGGTCGGTGCCGTCACGGTCTCAGGTCCCTTCCGAACGAGGACAGGAAAATAAAATCCAAAGGGGGAAGTCCTCTTGGACAGAGAAGGACTTGTCTTTGATGGTAGACAAGCTACCCTTCTCTCCCCTGGCAGCTCAAATTGCTACAACGCAATGAGCAGGCACAGGGGCACTGACGGTCCACGCAGGTAATCCAAGCACGCTGCAGTTCCGTGGGGTCCGAAGACCAATGGGCCCCACCTTGGGTGCCAGCTGCGGCAGTCCGGTGCATATAAGAATTTCACACTTTGCGTATATTCATCGATCCGTAGTCTACAATATCCAATTAGGTCTAATAATTGTCTCGCTTCTCTTTTGGTTTAGGGTGGGGGTAATTTTAATACTCCTTCAATTCTTTTGGCACTCAAGTTTCCTGGTGCCATGGCCAATTAGATGTCCCAAATATTTTACTTCTTGTTTAACAGATTCTAATTTGGATTTGGACACTCTCAGTCCGTTCTGTTATAAACAAGGCTTGGACTTCTTGCTCGTTTATTAAAAAGAAAACCAAGAGCGGAGACCTGGGATAAGCCCAAGTCCCACTTGAAAACCCAGAAAAATACAAATCCAACAGGGCGACGCACATGGTGTTCCCTTGGACTCATGTTCCGTAGGAAGACCCGAGGCTAAGCCCCGGGGCAGTTCTTATAGTCTCTCTCAATGCTGTGATTGGTGCATTTTGGATCCTTGTCCCTATTGGCTCGCTTCTAGGGGTCTGATTGGTCTTTAACGAGGATCATTCCTGACCAATCATTTTCCAGGGGCGTCGAGTGATTGGTGAGACCCCGGTCCAGTCACAGTTCATCCTTTTGATGTCACTTTTCCATGATGTCAGTCTCCTGTAATGTTATAGTCTTCTAGATGTTTCCTTTCTCTCATTATCCCCACCTAGTGTCCACCATTCAGTATTACACCCATACAATCGCAATGGTATTCAACTCATCAATTACATAACCCCAACCCTTGTAACAAACAACATTCGACTTCTTAACCCATAACATCTCTTGCTAACAATAACCATTAAAAAAGGCTTTTAAGTCATGCATTACACGTTCCTTCCTAGAAAATTCAGTAATTGAATGGTGGCCAATTTGACTGTAGATTCCTGTTCTCTGGAGAGTAACAGGTCATCTACATTTTGAATTACCTGTACCCCTTCTGGTGGAGAGAAGGAATGTAATAAGTCCTCCGGAGCCTGGCCGAAGAGTGTTGGAGATTCTGTGTAGCCTTGTGGTAAATGAGTCCAAGTGAATCGTTGCCTCCGTCCAGTATCCGGATCCTCCCACGTGAATGTGAAGATTTTTCTGCAACAAGAATCTAGAGGACATGACCGAAATGCATCCTTCAAATCAATTACACTAAACCAAGCATGGGTGCTGGGTACTTGGCTTAGGAGCGTGTAGGGATTTTGTACCAGGGGATACCTGGCTTCTACACAGTTGTTGATCACTCGCAAATCTTGTACCAATTGGTAGGTGCCATCTGGTTTATGGATGGCCAAAATGGGGGTGTTATAGGGTGATTTGCAAACTTCTAAGATTCCGTCCTACAAAAGTTCTGTTATTACTGGTTGTAGACCTTCCCTCTTTACCCTTGAGAAAAGGTATTGGGGAACTCGTACTGATTTAGTGTCAAGAGTCGGTTCGATGGTAATTGGCGTGATGTTCATTTTTCCCGTTACCGGGTCGGGCCCACACTACTGGATCAACAGACCTTTCGTCCTGTGTGGATAAGGTGAACAGGTTTACTTTCATCCCCTCATCTTGAGGAATAACTCCCCACTTTCAAGAGTACCTGTAAGTCACGGCCCAAAAGATTACTTCCTGCTTGCAGCAAAAACAGTAGGTCACCTTTCTGGGCTTTTCCATTTCCAGTTACTGTTACATCTTTAATGAGAGGAACAGGAAATGAGTCTCCTTTTGCTCCGAAAATCTTCATGGTCTCTTGACTTAATTCACATCCTTTTGGTGTTTCAACGACACAGGTCTTCTCGGCCCCTGTGTCCACTAAAATTCCATAATTTGTTCCTGGGGACCTACTTTCCATTTTATCAAGGGCTCTTGACTATGGTAATGACGCCCCAGGATGTAGAGCCCCTGACGCCTTCAGTCTTGTGATTCGATGTGAAGAAGGCCCAGATTTTTCTTTTTCTTGTAGCAATGGAATTGTGTATGTCCTTCCCCATTACAATAAAAACAAATTAGCTTCTTATTGGTGGGGTTGGGGATTCTCTGAGTCTTTTTCAATTGGTTTTTGTGTCTGAGCTGCGGCCATTATTTTAGCTTTGGTTTTCATTTTCTCCTCGTCCCTACGGACGTAAACTTTCTGAGCTTCCACCAACAGCTCATCCAGATCCCTCTCTGGCCACTTGTCAAGTTTCTCTAACTTCCGTTTGACGTCAGGCCAGGAGTGCAGTACAAAAGGAACTTTTAGCATCGTACTCCCTCCCTCACTCTCCAAATCAATTTCTGAATATAGTCTGATGTTGTTTCTCAAGCGAGTCAACCAAGCAGTGGGGCTTTTGTCTTTTTCTTGTTCCCCCTGAAAGGCTTTTTTCATACTGTTGACTCGAGGGACAGCCTCTTTTATTCCTGTTATTTTTAGGGTCATATAATCTGTCATGTTCCTCCTTCCTTCTTCCAAATTTGAATCCCAGTTTGGATCTGCCAATAGTAATTTGTGTTGGCCAATTGGTCCTTGCACATTTTCTTTATCCCAAGTATTTATAGTGGTGACTCAAATCATTTTCCTCGGGGGAAAATAATGTTTGCAAAATTGAATTAAGTTCCCTCCAAGTAAAAATATTAGGGCCTAGAAATTGGTCGAATTGTTCTGCCAATCCCACTGGATCATTTAACAGGATTTTCATTTCCTTTTTGAAATCCCTCACTTCCGAAGAAGTGAGGGGGGCATTAACATACCCAATCCCACCCTGTGCTCCCCCCGTCAGGACTTCCCTCAAGGGTAGCACCCTTCGATCAAAACGATCATTGGAACAGGTGGGCCATTCTGGTGACACGAGAGATTTCTTTCGAGGGCAGAAGGCAGGACCCTCCTGACTAGAAATAACCTCTCATGTGACCAGTTTTTTATTCCGGTTGGAGGATGATGACAACTCATACGTCCCTTCAAATACCTCTGTTTCATCATTCATCAACCACTGGAGGCCATAGAGGCTGGACTATGGGCGGGCTGTGGGCGGCGCTGGGAGAGCTCTAAGATTATAAAAATCAGATTCTGCCAGGAACCCTCGTCCTTACTCCCTTGGACAAGGCACTGGAGTGACCTAATGCTGCTCTATTTGGTCAACATCCCTATCTAGGGACTTGAACACCACCTAATACAGTGTTGCTGGGTTACTGCTCTTGGGCTGTCAGTCAGTTTGACTCCAAGAGTCTCTGATTCCAACACCCGGACTTATAATTTTTTCTTTTTCTTTTTATACAATCAAATAAATTACTTATTTTTAAAGTAAATCAAGAGTTGTTTTCTCATTTTAACAACATAATTAGTTAATTGAGAGTGATTAAAGACAGTTATCCAAGTCACTAAAGAAGTTAACAGTTATTTTTAAACCCTGTTATCCATTGCTAAGTTATTTGTATATCCCAGTTGTATGCTTAATACTGACTCCTATTCACACTTTCCAATTACCAAGTGAAAACAATTATATTAGAAATTATTGATGATGTTACTAATTAATATGTTTAATTGAAACTCTCTTTTAATGAATTAATTACTGTTTAATTGTTTTATTGGAAGTTAATAATAATTTTTTAAGTGTCTCCCTTCCAGAAGCTGCAGCAGTTAAGGCCTGATATTAACACCCCACAGACTATTTTTAAACCACCTCTGAGGGACTGTAACCTGACTCCATGACAACCATGCATACAAATAAGAGACTTTTCCTACCAAAGCTACAAGTGACATCATCCTGAGTACTGGGCCCTAGCAACCACGAGCCATTGGACCCCAAGGATGACCTAATGAAACAGCGAAACCAGTCAAGTGGAACCCTGGAGGCTGGACAAGGGGCAGACTGTGGGTGGATCTGGGAGGGCTTTAGGGTTATAAATACCAGACTCCACGGGAGGGTCTGGTCCTTTCTCCTCTGGACTAGCCACCAGAGAGACCCAACGCTGTTCTACTTGGTCACTATCTCTATCTAGAGACTTGGATAAAACTTTCTGGGCTCAGAATAGCTGAACCCAACACAGCGTTGACAGCGTTGCTGGGTCCCTGCCCTTGGGCAACCAGTTGATACGACTTTAAGAGTCTTTTATTGCTGCACCTGGACTTATATTTTTTTCACCCTCTTATTTCTGTAATTAATTACCATCCAATAAATTACCTGTTTACAAGGTAATTTAAGAGTTGTTGCTTCTTTATAACAGCTCTTTTGGGGACTTTTCCAGGGTCCTTTTTTTTAGCCCCAATTCAGGATTTTTGTGATTTTTTTACTTTTTCCCCTTTTTCCCGGGATTGTGGACTACACCAAGGATTGTCACAGGAGAGAGGAGACCACCCCAGCGCAGCAACCAAAAGTAAGACCTGACCGAACCCCTTTTAGAGGGGAATTAATGTTACAGATAACCCTTATTTAAGGGCTAAATTAACCCTTTAAAGGGTCCATACCTTTTATTTTAAGTTTTGGTGAGTGAACTCCCAGTGGAGCCTGTGTGGAGTGTGAGTGTGGGGAGTATCTGACCCCGGTGTGAGCGCAGAGTGTGAGTGGAACAGGCTCAGTTGGAGAGAGGTACACTGGGAGGGATTCATCCCTTGGGGCGCTGGGGATTGGGATCGAGGGCAGCTTGTGACCTCTGCAGGAGGAAGAACCATTTTTGAGAGTGTGGTGTGTGCCCTGGGTGCATAGGGTCGAGAACCTACGTACCATTGTTTTGAACGGTTTCTGTTGAATAGAACAAAGGAGCATTAGGCTCAGTGGCGAATACGCCATTTTGAATTTTACTGTCATTTCATTTCTTTATAAAATTTTAGGTGTGAAATCTTTTTAGTTGGAATTCTTTGGTCGGTATTGACAAGTTCTTTTACTCTTTTGGTTGCCACAGATTGTGTTATTTATTGGCTTATTACAGTGACTTGTCTTATTTGTTTTAATACAAAAATACCGTTTTGGTACTTTGCAATATTATTAGTTTTATTTATTTTAATTTTTCTATCCTAAGTTAATTAAAATATATTACTCGGGCGGGCAGTGCCGCCATTTTGGTGTCTGGTGAAACGGGTGTTACCGCCATCTTGAATTTCTAGGTTGGAAGACCACCATTTTGAATTTTGGCGGGGAGGGCTGCCATTTTAATTTATCTCTGACGTAATCCCTGTTAGAGTGTAAGTTTCCCTACTTCCTGTGTCGGGGACTCCATCCTGGGTTCCCATAGGAAATCGGCCATATTGTTTGTTGACAAAGACGCCATTTTGAGCTTATTGTTTTTATTCCCAAGGTCGCCATTTTAGTTCCCACGCTTTAAGTTATTTTCCCATCGAGTTATATTGCCTCCTATTTATTTAACTACGTTATATCCTGGTTGCTTGGTTTCAATTATCACTTATTATAAGGACTATTCCTTTGTTCCTTCTTTAATAAACAAAATGGGGCAAAAGAATAGCTTGCAGAAAAGTCAGCTTCAGAAATATAACATTTTCCCAGAAAGCCCAGTGGGAATAATGTTAAAGCAATGGGAGGAAAATCCATTAACGAAAGATAAGGACCCACAGAAAATGATGGAATTATGTATGTTTGTTTGGCCAAAGAAAAAACTTAAGAAGGGTGGGCTTGGTTGGCCAAAACATGGAACAACAGAGATGTGGATATGCAAATCCCTTTATACCTATATGCATTACAAATTAGATTCGAATTCCCCTGAATTAGAATATGCTGAAATTTGGTTAAAATATTGGACTAAAGAAAGTGAAAAAGAAAATGGAAATAAAAAAGAAAAAGAAGAACTAAAACAAGTCCTCCCAGTTGAAGCAAGCAGCATGGAATTGAGAAGGAAACCAAATAAACCGATGGCTTTCACCTATGGCTCGCTTGCTGCTAGGGGCTGCAAAGCATGTGATGTCATCCCTTCCACCAGCGGGAAAAGTTCCTCATTGTTATGCAAGGTTGCCATGGTTGCCAGTTACAGACGCTCGGACACAGGCTAAAAATAGTCTTTGGGATGTTAATATCAGGGCTTAGCTGCTGCTGTCTCTGGAAGGGAGATACTCTAAAATAATTACTAACTTTCAATAAAACAGTCAAATAACAGTTAATTTATTAATAAAAGTGTTTTAATTAACCACTCTAATTAGTAACATGTCCTATAATTTCTAATGTAATTATTTAACTTGGTAATTGGAATGGGTGAACATGGATTCATGCTGAACATGTAACTGGGATATAAAAATAGTTTTTAACAATGGGCAACCAGGTTTCTTTGTAACTTGGATACCTATTTGTCCTAGGTTACAGTGT
>WEIT01035433.1:0-27986 GCA_013389985.1 Dryoscopus gambensis
GAGCGTGTGAAGGAGGTAATGCAAAAGAAACCAACAGGGAGAATTCTATTAGTGGGTGAAAATGCAATACCTCCTGTGGCTGGAGATTTGGAAGTAATGAAGTTTCAATCTATTGATTACAAGGCTCACTAGGAGAGAAATGCCTTTTTCAGTGAAAGCAAAAGAGATGTTCTGTTTAAACTGTCTGGATATTATTAATACAACATGATTGCTTTTTTAGGTATTGTAATAATTTTTGCAGCAAAGAAATGTAGAGAAAATATCTGCAGGGATCATTAGTTTAATCTATTGAAACATACAGTGCCCCACTGCCCTCTTTTGCCATGTACCTGGAAGAGCAGCAGCTCCAGTAACAGGTGCCACCACAGCAATGGGTACCTTTTTCTTACAGGGCGTGTACCTTTTGAAGTGGCTCACAGACTAGTGACTCAAGTGATCCTTTGGGAATCTTCTCCTTCATGTTACAGAAGGAAAAATACTTCGAATATGACCTCTTCATTTACATGCCTAAGGACCAAATATTCATTCTTCAATGCTGCAGATTTTCCAGTGAAGTCTTAAGTGACAGTTAGAGTTTGATCCCAAGCAAATTTGTTCAGAAGGTACTGCGGTGCAAAACGTCTAACAGGAGTGCTGAAGAAATGGAGTTCAAAACTCCATCGGGTCTTGCCCTCCACATGCATTCGGCTGGGAACCAATTCAGTCTGGTTAATATCTTTTGAAAGGTGTTTTGCAAAGGAGGAAACCATCATAATTGTTTGCTATCTATCTGTCTTACTTACCAGGAAAAGAGCATGTTTAAAAAATTCTGTGCTAGCCCTTCAAAATCTTCCTGTTAGTTAAGAGGGCATACTTGAAAAATTATGTTTATAGTTGTCTTTCTATTTTTCACAGTTGACAGTACCCTCTATCAGCTTGAAAATCATTTTGGTTTTTCTATCATTTTCACACTGAAATCTATGTAGAAAAGGAATAGTCTTCAGCTTATTTTGGTGTTTTACTGTCTTGCAAAGATATATTTTGTTTTTTGCTTTTGCACTAGCATCACTGACAGTGAAAACACAGATCTTGGAACAGTTTTTATCTGTCAAGTTTCCTGCAAAGCTTGTAAAGAATAATAATGAACAAGTTAATCCACTCTAAACTAGAGTTACCTCCTGGCTAAACTTGTCTGTCTGCATTTTTACAGCAAGCACTTTGATTTTTGTATTTTTATAGAGAAATGACCCTCTTATGCATTCATTATTTTTACAAAAATATAGCTGTAAAGATACAGAAGCATATGACATAGAAAATCTTTCTGTTTGCATGTTGCATGCATTCTCTTACACCAGTTTTTTGGAAATTATTAGACTCTAAATTACAGGATCTAGGTTTATAGCATCTAACCAAGGTTTGCTTTTATTGTGAAGAGGTATTAAATAATCTGAGGATGTTTAAATTTTATTTCCGTACTTGTCTATAACTACTCATTTGTTGCCGTTGAAAATAACCACTGAAAGAAATACTTTCAGTTGATATTTCCACCAGCTAGTTAATAACAGCGACTGAGAAATTGATACAGTAGGGTACCCACTGCTGTATTAAAGTCTGGGAGCAGGGTAATTGCATGGAAGAAATGGAGAAGACTGTTGGGAAGGCAAAAGAACATTGCACAGAGAGAGCTGTTTCAAGGAGGCAGCAAATCTAGAGAGATTGAGAGTGCACCACAAGAGCGTGCAGGAGTGCTAGGACATAAGGAAATGGATACTACTGAGCTCCTTCCTCTCCCTGATCAGATCTACTTTTGGCCCCAGTGACTTTTGAGATTATAGGGCTTTATCAACATACCTACCCTCCTTCATCAGTCTCTAAGGAGACCAAAGAAGGAGCTCTGGCTGCAGCCCAGCTGAGTCCGTAGCATTGGACATGAGCAGGCGGGGGTTGTAACACAGCTGCCGGACAGATCTGTGAAAGTTATCTTGCACTTGGCAGCTTTATGATACCAAACGTGTTGAGATAACAAACACCACAGAATTCATGACCATTTATGATATGCTTTCTCTGGCCTTGTCTTGCTTGCCTTCCGTTCCGTTGGCTTGGCTTGGCTTCCTTTCTTTTCCCTTCCCCAGCTCTATTTATCTACAGGTAACTCCTTACTGATGCAGTGTTTCTCGAGGTCTGTGAAATGCTTGAGTTCAGTTGCAAAGGGACCTGCTTGACTTGGTTATTTTAGGAAAAAACCTTCTTTCAAGACAAAAGCCCAGAAAGCTAAATTGCACTTTCAGGGTACTCATAATTTTGTTTCCCACTGTCAAGCAATAATTTTTAAAGTCTTAATTTCATTTTATTTACTGAAGATAAAATGTGTGAAGAACAAGCACTATAACACAGCAACAGCATTGCAAACCCGTAATAGAAGGATTTAACTACCAATCCGTGGAATTAATGGAAAGCATCTACATTAGTATTTTGACTGGGATCAAAAGCATGTATTTAAAATGAGACTGCTGGTTATTGCCATTTTGCAGACCTTAGATCACATCACACACAAATCACCCAGCGAGTGTGAGAGGCCTTCTCTTTGAGCAGCACAGAGTGCAGTCTAGAATGATGTGCTCCAGCTGTCATTTACTAGTGTCATTTACTTGGCTAAAACCAACACAGTTTCTTGTTAGTGACACAGGAAAGGAAACAAAACCCATTCCATGTGATGACACCTAAACTACTGTTGGCTATTTTAAACTTGGAGGGATGTGTTATAGGCAGGAATGCAAACTTCCCTGGAGAGCGTGTGAAGGAGGTAATGCAGAAGAAACCAACACAGAGAAGTCACACACAGCTGCCAGAGAAATATGGATGTCTTTTGGAAGCTAAAAAATTTTCCAGAAGCTCCAGCTTTAAGTGCTTCAGCCCCTGACTACCTCTGAGCTTACGCCAAAATGTTGGTTAGGATTGAATGCACAGAAGTGATTTTTCCCATGTTTTGTTGGATTTTCAGCTGTATGAAGCAAACACTGGTGGAGTCCAGAAACTGCACCTGTAAACTCTGCCTCATTATGACATTTGGGCAGTTTGTGTACCAGCAACTGAAGCTCTCCATCATGGGTATTTCATATTTGATGACTCGTCTTTATCTAGCAACATCTTGTACTTGATAATATTTTTTAGTTCTAAAAGTGTAGAGCAATAGCTGTAAAATCTAATTTAATTATGGCTAGTATCAAGAAAACACTAACCTGTTCAAATTTTGTGGTTTTATAGTTTGAGAATTTCTGTCATTTCAGATGTAGATAATTCTACAGTTCTGTTCTTTATGAGCCCACAGCTCTAATCTATTAAGCAGTTAGATACTTGGTCCTCTGGGTTGCTGTTATTCCACCAAGTGATTATTTTTTATATTATAAATGCACAACATTTTGTGGGTGCAGCTGTGAAAAGATGCAAAGGGCAGTAGGCATTTATGTCCTGTTGAACTTCAAAGGAAGCTGATGCCAAAAAATGTCACAGTTTTTTAGGCATTCCACTATATTGGACAGTAAAAGGATAGTAATAAACACCAAATTATTGAGAATTCAAATGGAATGTTTACAGAGTCTGTAAAAAAGAAGTGGGATAATCGTGTACCAACAGAACTGCATACAAATTCTATCAATTATTAAAAGATTATGTGAGAAGGACCTGCACATGGTCCTTAGGTCAGAATAATGGTCTGATCCTCTATAATGAATTTTGGAAATTTGTAATCAGTTGAGAAACAGCTGAAGAAAAACACCTGTGTAGCTAGCTAAAGAGACAATACATCTGTAAATAGACAATAAATGTGTAGGGGAGAAAGGATGCAATTCTTTAAAATATTGAAGCAAGGAATCCCACCGTTGCCATTCAGTAAGTTGCCTGTTTAGCTGTGGTTAATTACTGATACAAATGGTAGAAAAGGATGTCTTTGAATATTTGAAGTATGAGCAAATGAGGAGCAGCACACATACAAAGATAAAATCATATCGGATAATGCCACATTTTCTGAGGAAAAAAGAAATAAAATTACTAGACACTGTAAAACGTCTAGAGTGTGATAAAACATTATACACTGTGTTTCTCAAAGCACTGTGTTGAAAAAGAGAAGATTGGTTTTGGTACAGTAACCACTTGTACTAACGTTGACAAACAGCTTACTGGAGGACTGTGTAAAAGGTGGCAGGTGTTAGGAGTTAGGAACATTTGCAGTGAGATAGCTGAAAAAAATTGCAAGGCATAGTTTATTTCACATCTCATGAGTGTTCTGCTTTGGCTACAGATTCCTTTGGCCAGAAGCATCCTTGATCTTGTGTTTCCCTGATCCATAGTAGACGTCCCTTGGGTTACAGGGTGGTAGTAATAATTGATTAAAAAATCAGGGATGTATTTTGCAAATTTCACTTTTGCTATTTGCAAGACAAATTTTGCTGTGCAGGGTTAATTCAAGTTCATGTCCGATAATTTTCAGGGATCTATTCCACTAGATTAATTTTGTGGGATTCATAAAGAATTATTTTTAGGATGACCACTCTTCCTTGGATCTTCTATTTTGAGTGGCAACAAGAGAGGTCTCCATCATCTAATTTAATTACCTTGGATCACCATCTTTAGAAAGGTCTGTCTTTCTCCATCAGCTGAACAACATTAATTAATTTTTTTTTTATTCTCCCTTCTCTCTAGAGGAACACCAGTGAATGCCAACTTTTCTTCTTAGATCCATAAAGGTCTCATTGACTCTAGTGAGGTTTTAATATCTACCCTTTGATGAGAGAATTCGATCCTAAGATGTGTCCAATTACAGAAGTATCCAAAGAAAGATTCACTTCATAAAGGAATTTTTCTGGGAGTTACCAGTGAACTGCAGTGATTTTTTTCATCCAGTCACTACTTTGTTGTTTCTGAAGCCCAGTGGTTTTGCTGAATGTGTGACATTCATTAGAAAGCAACATGCTAATCAGAGTACTCCTGTTTTATGTTAGGTTTTCCTTTTTTATTGCAGTGCTACCTGACATTTTACTTGACATTTTAGAAGCTGGATAGAAATTTTTCACTTTCAGTCTTCTGTCATGCTGAATGCACGTGAGTGCTCTATGGTTTCCATTAAAAAAATTCAGGGGGCATATTGCTGCACCTGTGATGGGGCAGATCCTGGGGCCCTCTCAGGTTTACCGGAGTCAGTGGATCTCTGTGAAAACTCTGGTTCCATCTTTTCAATTTTCTTAGGATCATCTTCAAGTTTTTGAAGGCTGTGATAATCCAAATATAGCTTCAGGGCAGTATGAGAAACCTCAGTATGTATAGATCCCATCAGAGATCTAGTAAATAAGGAATCCAAACAAATAAAAATGAGACAGTGATATAAAAATATAATTAAAATGGCTTGAATTTAACCTCTGTGTTGGTGAAAACACATGGATAATTTAACAAGAAAATTGCTGTAAATACTGTGATGGTGATGACAACTGTCATGTTTATATTTGATTAGATTCTGTTCTTAGAATCCTCAGCTTTGACTTTCTAATTTCATCTGATTCCGTCAGCCTCCCCATACTTTTGGGATAAGTGTGTGTCTAATGATCAGGATTGTAGAAAAAAGTAGCATTTTACTATCCTGGAAAGTTCACAGACTTGGTAACAGTTTAGAAAAACAATTCCTAAAATACTGATTTTGTAGAATGCTCTTTTAGTCTGAAGATACTATTTTGAGCCAGACATCTGTTAGAATGTACTAAGAGAAGTCAGGTTTGCCCAAGCCTCACATTCAGATGGTGGTTTGGGATGGACTCTCCTGCCCAGCTGGGGCTGGTGACGGGAAGCAGGATCTGGGGAGAGCCTCCAGAGGGAGATGCTGCCCAGCGAACCTGCCACCTGGGCGTAGAGAGGTGCCTGCTCCATGGCTCTTCCTGGGCTTCCCTGGGCTGCTGGGGCTTGGTTGCAAGCCAAGCACTGCTTGAACTCACAGCCCTGAGCACTTGGCTCTGGAAGTCCTGGTTTGCCAGCATAGGTCGCTGGAGAATTTTATCTCCCATGCTTGTTCTTGCTACTACTAGTGCTGCTTGCTAGGAAGTTGACAATTTAATGAGATACTTGGCATTAAAAAGGTCTCTGTGCTGTCTCCAAGTGCTTACTTCTATGAAAACCCTTATTTAGTTGGCACTTTGAAGTAGGTGAGTGTCTGGATGAAACTGTAAGGGCAATGCCAGGGCTTCCCACAGGAAGGCACCTCTGCAGCACCTGAGCAGAGCAAGAGCAGGAGATGCCCCAGCACCAGTGGTGGTCCACTGAGGAGCACCTTACACTTTTGGGGGTTGCACGGTTTGGAACTTTTGCAATACGTCCTATACGTGCTACTTTTCAGCGCTTGCTCAGGCACAGGCTGTGTGCTGAACTTTGTCTGGAAATCAGCAATATCACTGTACTACTCAGCAGTTTGGCAGCACACCGAAAATCCCACCATTAGCTTTTCAGTGTGAGCATGTCCCTGCTCACTACATGGGCTCAGATAAGCTTGTTAAGTGATGGAGACTGACATTTGCTCCTGGAGAGAGAGGCCTTTATTTGGAAAAGTTATCAGATATTAGAATGATTCATCTGCTACTTGAGGCTAACTGTTTAGCTTTCCTTCAAGTCAAATTAAACAGTTGCTGTTGGCATGAAAAACAGGGAAGGCAGGCAGAGTAAGAAGAGAAAGGACAACTTATAATTAAAATCAGGCTTGATCTTATAACATACTTCATTATACCACTGAAGAAAATGGCTGGTTTTACTTCCAAATATTTAGACACTCCAAGCAATATTCAGCCATAGCAACGCAGCTTTAGACTAAGCAAGAGCTAGTATTACAGTAGGAAGATTAGCTAAGCAGTTATAAATGCTCTTAAATGGCGACATAATCTTTGAAAAAAATATAGTGTGGGCCTTAAAAAAATTGACATTGGCATAGTCATGAAGTGGCAGCTGACCTGCAAGTGGTGTTGCTTAGCAATACTTCACCATCAGGCAAATTGGGAAAGTGGGCTAGAATGATTTACACCAGGGAAGAGATAAATGCTGATTTTCTCTAGAAGATTCAGGTTACTGTGGTTATTAGGAAGGATATTGGATCATAAATACCTCTCCACCTCTTCTTCCCCCATTTTTTTTTTTTTTTTTTTTTTTTTGGTTTTGAAAAGTGCCTCTCCTGTGAAGACAGGAGGAGAATGTTGGGGTTGTTCAGCCTGGAGAAGAGAAGGCTCTGGGGAAACCTTATAGCACCTTCCAGTACCTAAAGGCGGCCTACAAAAGAGCTGGGAAGGGACTTTCTACAAGGGCTTGTAGTGATAAGACAAGGAGGGAAGGCTTTAAACTCAAAGAGGGCAGGTTTAGATTCAATATTAGGAATAAATTCTTTTCTATAAGGGTGGTAAGGCAGTGAAACAGGTTGCCCAGTGAAGTTGTGAATGTCTCATCCCCAGAAATGTCCCAGGCCACATTGGATGGTGGCCCTGGACAAACTGGTGTAATGGAAGGTGTTCCTGGCCATGGCAGGAGGGTTGGAACTAGATGATCTTTAAGGTCCTTACAACTCAATCCATTTGAAGATTCTGTGATTCTATGACTTTGAGAAAGATCATCAATTCAAAAAACCAGTCTGTGAGAATGCAAGTGCATTTGCTTCCAGAACAGTAATTTCTGAAATGGTTGATATGAATGAACTGAGCTGTGGAACTGAATAATTAATAACACAAAGGAAATTTTATTTTAATGCTTCTGTGTATATTTTCATAGCCACTTAGATTTCTGGATCAGTTGTCAGAGTCCTGACCCTGCCAGAGTCCCTGCAGGTGGGATGCTGAACCTGCCTGGAGTTCAGCTGCTGCCAGAGGCTGTGCCAGCCCAACTGAGCTCACCACAGGACCTAGATATGAATTAGCTGGTGGTCTGTATTGAGACAGATGAGGCAGAAAAAGAAAGTATTTTGAATTTGGAAACTTGGTGGCAAAGTTTGAGAGTTTAATAAAGATAAGAATCTTTCTCCCTCCTCATGTTTTGATGTGCAATCCACTTTTTATGTGTCCATAGAAATAGATAAGGAAAGGGGAAGCATTTGCTTCACCTTGGTTGCCTAGTCCAGATAGATTTCTTATTTTGTGTGAGAGTAAAGTGAAAGCTTTGTCTGTCAGACTTTCTGGTTACACTGTAGGAGACACAGGATTCAGTGATGCCTTCTAGTGTACTGTGTGGCTGACAGGACACCTTTGCACAATATGTGACAGAGTTGCTGTGCTCTCTCTGGTTTTTCCTAGAAATTTTTCCTGTGTCTTAAAAACCACAAGTACAATAGCTGAGGTTCCGTCTGCTCCCCCGGTTAAAACTGTTGGTTTTACTGCTGGTGGTAGACAGGCAGTTTAATTGCACTTCCAGAGCATAGGAGCTATAAGTGTGCCAAATCTGTTTGTGTAAAACACATAGATTCTCTCTATACCCTCCCACTGCAATCTGCACAAAGCCTAAACCCAGACTGAGCTCTCACTTCCAAAGGTTTCTGTATGAAATTAATGTTGCACTCTAATTGAGCTTGCAGCACCCCAGAAACAAATCCACCCAGCTGAGAGGTACAGCATGTTTGTAACGTGTAACACCTGAGCTGCTCAGTACAAAGATCTTGGGAACTGAAGCACAGGATAGGTTAGAGTACATGGTATATTCTGAACTGTAATATGTATATTGTGTGATGGATTTCCATGGAAAGTATTGCCACATTATTATGTGGTAGCTGCCTGTAGAAAATAAACACAATAGCTTTTCATTTGCTAGCTCTTTCAGTATATGGTCAAAGAGTGAGAAGGATTTCATACGGCTATTGCTTAAGCTGCAACTCTGACATTTTTATAGCAGATGAAAAATGATTTTCTAGGCACATTTCTGAGTTCATCTAAACTGAGAGGTAGCTGTTATCTTTCTGTAATATCAGAATATTTGTTTGAGAAATAGTTATTCCTTTCCTTAAAGTGACATAAAGTATGTGAGAGCAGGATGCAGAGGGTCAAATACAGACTCTTTTGTGCAATAAATAACTCCCAAGTCATAACTCATCTCTGTATATAAGTAACCTGAAAGTTTTCAGCACATTTTTGTCTTGACCTTTTAGCATGAACAATAGTACTTCTGCTTGCTAGGCAACTGATTTTTGCCCATCACTTGAGAGGTTAAAATGAAATAGCAATGATTTTTTACTACTGTGTCAGAGGACTGCAGAAAGAAAAGGTATTTAACAGAATGCATAGCTTCAGGAAATTACCAACTGCTATAACGAAAATAACAGAAAATATTTCAGAATCCCCAACCATTACAAATGGCTTTTTGCCAGTGTACCATTTTAATGATAATTTCAAGAGGAGACAAAGCCTGACAACATATATCATGACCGAGAAATCAGAGCTGCAATCCAGAGAGCAGTTTTAGGCAGGAAGCAGTGGGACAGTTTCACAGTTCCTTTTAGATAAGAAACATAAGCAACATACTAATGTGCTTTACACACAATTGTGTAAATAAATAAATTAAAATGCACCATTAAAACTCTTGTCCTAAGTAATGTAATGAAGAAAATCCTGTCCAAAATGTACCTAAAACTTGCTATGTATGTGTGTTTTCATACTGTCATCAGTGTGGCTTCCTGTGAGTATGACAATACAAACCAGAACCAGACACTATTAATGATTTAGTAACGCTGAGTGATGTGACTGTGCATGTTTTATAAATATTGAGATTTTGTCTTTAATAATACAGATTTTGCTAAGATGACAAAATACTGATTTCAGCAGGGAGCGCAGGCTTCTGTTCAACCCCCAAGTAATAGAAAATTAACCTCTGTATACATAATAATAAAAAGCCACTTTAATCCAAAGTTGATACAAACTCTAGTCATATTCCTGTCTTCATACAGACTTTGCTTTTGCAGGGTACTGTGCAGCTTCACTTCCTTGGATGAACTGTGCAAAACTGCATCAGTGTATCTGCCTAATAAATGCTTCCTGAAGAACTGTGAAGATCCTGAACATGTTTGCAAGGGCACCCCGTTAGCTTGCACACATCATCCATGCCCTCAGTGCCCAGTTCATGGCCATAACCTCCTGATTCCTCCTGCTCTCAGCTCGAGCACTGGGCAGGCTGGGTGAGGCTGCAGAAGCAGGCATCTGGCTCTGAGGATCTGTGCCACAGTGTCCCCTCGTCAAGACATCAGACATCACACACAAGCTTTAGCTACTTGCACTTCTCCAGCCTGGGAAAGGCACCTGTGGAGCAAGACATGGCCTTGAACTGAAGTGAGAAGACGGACAAAAAAGTGCAATGTTCCTGAGTTTGCCAAAAATATTTTACTTACCAAACGACGCAGCTTTCACGGGCTGAGAGACCTTTAGCAGAGAGGAACTGCAGAACAGGAAATCTGGGCTCATTTAGCTGTGCATATCAGTCTGTGGCCAAAACCAGAGTAGATCTGCTAACATGTGAAAAGTCATCTGATGAAAGGCTGCTGCCAAACAGGAGGAATAGCCTTAATACATTCTGGTTTTTGGTTTTGGTTCCAGAAGATGTCTGTGTCTTGTGACTGTAATAATACTCAATCATCATGCTGTAATGAAGGGCTTTTCATGTAATCATCTGTAGAACTGATTACTTTGGGCTATACCCTTATCAGGCTGAGCTTCCTGGCAAAATTCCCACTGACATCAGTAAGAGAAGGATTGGACCTTTCCTCAGCAGTTTACCGCTATTCTTTGACAATGCCACGCTTTTCAGACACTTCACAGTGGAGATTAAATATTTAGACTCTTAATTCTTGAAATATTAAAAAGGCGTTGTAGAGATAACACACTCATTCTCAGAGGTCTAAGTTTGTTCTGGTCATTATGGCTTCTAAAGAGTACAGCACCACAGCAAGGCATGAACAGGTATGGAAAAGATTTTATCCAAGATGATGGAAATGGTAGACTCTCAAGGTGTCAAAAATAGGAAGAAAAGAGATTTTATACTGTGGATGATATAGAAACGTTTGCATGCTTTTTCTTACCATAAAAAATAACTAATTAAGCAATCCAAATCACTAAAACTTCAAAAGATAATACACCTACAGATTTACTCATTATTTTTAAGAAATGTACTTCATCCTTTTCAGCCAAGTTCTGCCATTAACTCTGAAGGCACCAGGATGCCCAGGAGACTGGTAGGATCTGAAAAAGGATTGGACATTTATAGGGATAGCCAGAACACACACGATATGAACTCTATAAGCTCGTTTGTAGAGGTTAAGAGCTTGTTTTTCAAAATATTGAATGTATGTAATTCATTTTGACTTGAGTGGGAGTTCAGGGCATGCAGCAGTGCCAGCGAAGAGACCTTAATTTCCTGTCACAAGGGCTAAGTGTCTCTATATTTGGATATACTTGCTTTTCATAATTTGCACTGCAGTAGCAATTAAGGGATAACATTATAGGCAACGATCCCATTGTACTAGAAATAACAGTTGTTCATTACTCCAGAGGCCTTCAGCTCTAAAGCCGAGGCAATTATTGGAGACAGTTTATTGAAAAGAAAAGTGAAGAGCAAATCCCTGCAGTGCCCATCTTTAGGCACCAAGTGCAGGTGCCTGGATGTGGAGGCTGCACTGTGGAAATCCTCTGCTTGTCCAACACACAGGTAGATCACTCAAAGCAGCGGCAGAGGTGCCTGAGAGTTGCACAAGAAGACACTGCAGCATTCCCTCTGGGGACCGTGTAGGTCAGGGCTGGGGAGCCCAACCTGCTCAGGGCAGGGACAGGATGAACTGAGCTGTGGAACTGCGGCTCTTGCGGTGGGGTAAGAGACGTCATTGCCAAGCATTATTTTTCCCTACTTGCAGAAAGCTTTTGATGCAGTTGCCTGTCAGAAGGAGAACAGCAGGTTATTGCGTGCTGCAGCTTGGGTTTTCAATGAACTAGGCATTTGTAAATGTGTTCAGGAGAGCTGGTCCCCTCCCAGTGCAGCTGACGCATCTGCTGTGAGGGTGTCACAGAAGACATCCTGCCTGGGTACCCAGTTTCCAGACACAGAGAAGCACACTAAGGGGCTACATAGACAGGTCAGGGAGTGTCGGAGAACTTCTCTACCTTCCAGTGTAAGCATCACCTTCATGGGTAGGTAACACAGGTGCACCTGTGCTGTGGTTTGCCATAAGACTTGTATGATGCCATAGCATTTTTACCATGTTTCTTAAGGATTATGCTTCACAAATACTTTCAAAAAAGTCCAATCTCAACTACAGAGTTGCAGGAATATTCTAAATTTGGTGGATGGTATGTGGATTTTTATAGCTATGTCTGCCCTAGCTCAGCAGAAGCAGACTGGAGGAAAAGGGATCTGGTGCTCCAGGGGTTTTTACTTTGGACCAGGTCCATGGCATGGCCTGAACAGCTGCACACCCAGGAGTGTCTCATGAAGGGCCTCTTCTTCCTGGAGCCCAGATGCCTCTGGGGTGCAAGCCATGCAGGCTGCTGGGAGAGGCAGGAGTTCTGCCTCAAGAAGACTTTGCCTTGATCTGAACTAACAGACTCCTGCAGGTGCTCCACCCACTACCTGCACTCCCATGGGCATCAATTTTGTGGTCAGAAATAGACATAGAATTTAAGGTTATGCACAGCACTTCAGCTGGCCAGTCTCTTCTGTGAACTGATGCACTGAGCCATTTTTCCAGAAGCATGACATTCTGAAGCCTAGTCTGAAGCTCAGGGCTATGCTGCTTCTAATCCTAGCTCTCCCTTGAAATGCACACCTCTCTTTGTCCATCATTTTGCCTGCTTACTTGCCTTGCTCAGGTTTTATGAGGATTCAGTTTTGCACATTAGTCCTAAGATGTGAAAGCTTCTATATAGGCATTGAAAAAAATTTCAAATACACTAATAAAAATGCTTTGTCATTATACTAATATAAAGGGAAAAAAAGGAAAGGAAGGAAAGAAGCAAGAAGGAAAGACAGACAACAGGATCAGAATATTGTCAAAGAGAAGTGGTGCTGGAAGGTGTCAAAATTAAGCTAGTAAAACAATAGTGATTAGCAAATATTTTTTTGTCAAAATGCAGACATTTCCACAGTGCTTAGAATCTCCTCTACAACATCCTTGTTCAACATCAAAATATTCTGTTTTGTGAGTTGAAAGTGTTACATTTTCCTATTCCTTTCATGTTGACTTTGTAATCATATTGGAATAACAAATGCTACAATATGTTTCTACTAAATGCTGCAGATATTGATATACATAGGGCAGTGTTTTGACAGTATCTATATGGAATATCTAAAAATCCTAATTTTTCAGAATTTTTTCCTGGGAGGAATTAGAATTTTTCTTTATTCTGATTCAGCATGGGAAAAAATGTTGAAATATTAATGTTTCCCCAAGCGTGGAAATTCTTACTGGTTGTAATTATAATTATCCTAAATACTTTCGTTTCTGAAGCCAAATAGAGCAATGGCAGCTAGAATATGCAGGCCTACATGATGTAGTCTATTGAAATTCACAGCTTCTGCTTTTCATTTGAGCAATTTTCCTTAAATTTTATTTTCTTACTGTGTATGCAACTTATGAAAGACACATTTATTCTAAAATAGCTTTTAGTCATTTAAATCTTTTGCTCTACTGTTTCTAACATAAGACATTTCAGCACTGGAATCTTAGCAAAGCATAAAATGTCTCTGACTTTTTATAACAACATTTGTTTGATCTGTTCCCTTCTTGGTTAGGTTGTGAGATTAGAGAAGAATAGACTATTGATATCTGAAGAAAAATATGTATGGAAAGTTTAAGATTTTTCCAGTAAACTATTCAAGTATGAGCTCAAATATTTTTTTGTATACCAGACTTCTTTTCTTAGGTATTGCTTCTTTTTGTATGACTATGTCTAGAGATATTCATATCCCCAGGTGAGACCTGAGAGTATTTAAGGGGAAGAACACACCATCTGGAACATTCCTCAGTTTATACATTTACAACATGATTTAGCTCTACCTATCAGCTCTGCAGCTTGGCTTGGGCTGCGCAAGTTGACTGGTGTTTTTCTAGCTGCTGTCCCATTGGATTTACGGTTCTGCACTCCAAATCCACCTTCCAGTTACCGACAACCCCACTAACAATTAATGACGTTGTATGAGGTTAGTTGAGGATATCATTTGCAGTTATGTGGAATCGTGATGCCTTTTTTTGTTTTTTTGTTTTTTTTTTTAACCTAGGGTCACTTTCTGGAACGAAATCATGGCTTAATTACAGGGTCCTTGTGGTCAGTAAATAAATTTGAGACCCAAAGGCAGTGTTGCAGAGACTAGTGATAAAGCAGAACAGTCCCAGTTTGGATAAGAGATTTTCTACAGCATTTACATTTATCACTGGGGTTTTTTTCCATTCTTGGGAAACCTGCCCCAAAAGCAGACTGGCAACTCTTAGGGCTGAAAAAAGCCCCCAAGGATTCAGAGGATGAAGGATTGGCTCCTAGCTTGCTCAGAGAGACTGCTGGAGAGAAACAAGGCCTTTTTGTTAGGATTGATGGAGAGAAGCATTTTGTGTTGGAAGGTCATTCTGGCTGCTGTTTTAGTTTCTGTTTGTCATCTGTTTTTACAGACCTGAAAGGGTGCTGGGTATTTCCAGCCAGCCCTCCCTCCCCATCCTCCTTTCTACAGTATTCTCGAATATTCTGTGAAGCTCTGCCCTTTCATTTTGCAGTTGGATTTCATGTCCAAAGAGAATCGAAGCCTACTGAGATGCAATCAGTGGACTTGCTGGGCTTTGATTCTTGCCCTTCATGCATTATCAGAGAAAATTCTCAGTCTAACGAATTTATGTAACTCTTGACCAGATACTAACAGCTGCAAATTGGCTTTTCCTGGCCATAGAAACATAGAATCACATTGAACATTTCCAGGGGTCACAACTAGTACTAGGCCTGGAAATAGTTGGCAATATGGGCCGTAAGACCATGCAGCCCCTCTCTCCTTCCTTGAGCTGGACTGTATCCACTGGGGTTTTGTCTCTCTGTGACAGAGAAAGTGATAGGTGAACTTGAAACTTCATTTTAAACCTTTAACTTCTCATGTCACTCGACTATACCCTTAAAGAAAAGTGATTCATGATACTGGCTTTGCCTTCCTTGCTCGACTAGGAGATGAAGTGATGCTTGACAGGGATATCCATCTTCATTGCTGATATTTTGATTGGAATTGGTGGGTGCTAAATAGGCAGGAGACAGTGACCGTGCCTTTCGAAATATTAGGAGGTGAAGAAATATGGTTGAGGAGCTGGCAGAATATCAGAGGGGAAAAAAATTTCAGAAAAAAGAAATCCTGTTAGGAAACCAATGTTTGTTTGCTGACTTTACTAATTAGTCTGTAGGGGTTTTGACATGTAATTGTCACTGATCTTGACAGATATATTTCTTCCTAGGCACACGGTAGGTCTTATTTCTTAATTTGAATATTTTCAATTAGTTTATTCCATAGGCAAATAAAGAAGGACACCGAAAAAATAGGCAAAGCCAAACATTTTGCAAATCCACTAACTATCACAAAATATGTGAGGATTTCTTCTGCTTCCAACACTGCTGGAACTGGGTGGCAATTGGGAGTGCTTGGTATTCTGGTAGTGACCCTCCTCCCCTCACAGCCAGCTCCTCAGAAGAGTCACAACATGGAGACATGAGAGCATGGGTTTGGGTTTCTCTGTAGAGAGGTCAGAGGCAGCAGCCTCATGCTTCAAGTGCAGGTACAAGGCAACAAAGAAAAATAAACAGAAGCTTTGCAGAGAGTCGTCTGAAGCAAGAAAACAATACAATAAATAAATGTAACACACTTTTTTTCTCATTTCCAAACTCTGCCTGGGAGGGCTGGTAAATAAAACCAGTCAATCTGTGGAGTGATTCCTAGACAAGAAAATGAGTTAATGTGCAGAAGAGCGTAGAGCTGGTGTGCACCATCTCTACCTGCTTGTTTGTTTTCCCCAATGCAAATATTTCCTATCATCATTAATGATGATTTCTGGAGACACTGAACAGACGTGATAAAATCACTCCACACTTCAAATGCATGTGGTTTTTTAGTCATTAATAATTTATGTTAGTTTTTTATTGATGGCTACAAGTTATCAAGAAATGTATCTTCTGGGTGGTGAAATTTACTCTCCTCTCATAAATGTGGAATAAACCTGAAGTGAGTAGTGTGGCACTGATGCATAGCAAGCATAATTGAAGGTAATATGATTTCTATTTGCAGGCACAATGCTAATACTGAAAGAAGAGCAAAGATCCCCTTTGCTAAGGAGGCCTGAATGCACAAGAAACTACCTCCTGACCACTCAGAATTACGTACTTCTTGTCCCTCTCTAAAGGTGTGAATGAATTTCATTCAAAGGACACAAACCAGCCACATAAAACCACATCCAGTTGTTTTGCTTTTCTACTGGAATCACTGTAGTTTGTATAAATAGAAACTGGCTGGTCTGGGAGCAAAAAAAAAAAACCCAAAAACCCCAAAAAACCAACAACCAAGCTAAAGTATGTGTACTAAGCAGGACCATAATCCACTGCAATGATCAGAAAAATGGCTTGAAATTATTAAGGGAAAATCATTGAAACTATCAGTCTAGTGCATAGTAAAAGGCCTAAAGATAATGGATTGTAGTAGATTGGGCTGTGTAAGCAAGAAAATAACAGGGAACACATCTGATTCTTGGTATATGGAAAATCGCGCTTTTTTTTCTGGGAAAAAACCTGAAGCATCTATACACTCAACAGGTGTGTTTATTTTCACCTATGATATAGTTAGCAGTTTGTGTATCAATGTGTACATCAAGTGTTTGCTTTTAGAAAATTATATATGATTTGTTTTTTCAATCTTCTAGAAAACCCATTGCAATACATACTGTGAGCATAGAGAATGACACAGCAAAAACAAGAGAGAAGTAATCAGCATGGTTCCCCCCCCAGCAGGAATAAATCATTATAAATCACACGAGTTATTACAGGATTCAAACAGCCCTGAAAATTCCAAGTAGCAGGAGCAGATAATTAAAGAGGAAAAGCTGATACCAAGCCTTCTGTTTAAAATGTTTTAAGAACTCATTGCAAATACCTTTCTTTTCTTTCTTCTCTTACTCTCTCTCTCTCTCTTTTAAGTGGCAAACAAAATGTAATTGGAAAAAGAAAGTGCACCAAAAATATTACTTACAAATTGTCCTTAGCAGCATAATGGCCTAATTGGTGAAGAGGTGATGCAGTCCCAGAGTATGGAGAATGGCACAGATGGAGAGCAGTTGTGTGTACTGATGAGAGGGCAGATGCTCTCAAAGGCATTTTGCAGCATTAGATATCCTGGCTCGTCTCCATCGGCGGCACCGATCTCATTACTCTCAGCACGTGAAGAGATTTCACCCTCTGACGCCAGGGCTGCATGGCTGTAATGAGGTGCACCAGTGCTGGAGACAGCTAAGAGAGCCCAGGAGCAGAATTTTAGGAAAAAAGCTCGAGCAGTTGTCATCTGTATTTTCATATGACCTTGCAATTCAAAATAGGGTAGACAGCAGCCTGGTATGACTAGCTGATACTGTGCAGGCCTTAACAAGAGCATCCCTTGTCAGTGGTTCACTTATTACTCATACTTTAGTCTCTGCCTAGTTTGCACTTGCAGTTTTGCACTATAAATACATGAAATACTCTTTATATCAACACCTCTTTCCATGTATAAGTCTCAGTTACAGTACTACACTCCATTGTACAGTTTGAACAGGGATGTCTAAATAAAAGTTGACAGATTGAGTTGTATTTTGAATTCCCTCTGAAGAGACATAAAAGACCTTTTACAGTAAACAGGAAATGAGTAAGAAAAAAAATCAGTATATAAAGTAAGTTGTTTAAAGATAGACTGGGATTTTTTTCTTTTCTGCTATGCTTTTCTGTATAAAAGTAAAGGGCTAAGAAATGAAATCAAAAGGTGATAAATTATAAAATATTAAAATATTTTGTGACATGATATATATAATCATATAAATAAAACACAGCACAGCTAGAAGAGACAATAAAATTAAAAATAATTTGGAAATTATTTATATATATTTGATTATAAAAAAATAATCAAANTTGATTATAAAAAAATAATCAAATATATATAAAGAGACAATTAATGGCAACAGGACAAAAAAAAAAGGATATAAAATCTTCAGAATCTTAGCATAACAACCATTTCTAAATAGCACTATAATAGGTGGAGAAGGAAAGTAGAGATTACCATGTAAGAGGTTGTTTGCTGAAAAGATTTTAAACTTCCCTCTGAGATACCCGATCCTGGTTGCTGTAACAGATATATACAAATCTGTGCTGATTTTCCATCTCATCCAGTGTGGCTCTTCAGTGCCTGATCCTGTTGCTGAACATGCATTCTTCCATATGCCTTTCTGAAGCTGAGTAAAACTTCCTTTCATAACATCATTATTTAAACTAACTTTTTGATTAGCAGCAGGAACAGTTAATAATTATATAGAGAAAAAAGTTAAACCTGCAGGTAAAAAAAGAGACCATTTCTTTGGGTCTGATTACAGGCAAATTAGTGGACTTTTCTGTAAACAAACTGTATTTGGTGAAGCAGTAAAGTTCTCTTTCACTTCATACTCTCCCTATTAATTCAACAACAGCAAGAAAGACAGAATCAGATCCTTGACTACTATTAATGACATACTGTAAACGGTTGCAAGACAATGCAAAACAAGCGTGTAGTTGGTATAGTGACAAATAAAAACCAAGGGAAGCCAGATACGAAATACAGTTTTTACCTTGGCTTCTCCTTGAGAAAAAAAAAAACAACTTAAGCACAGTGAATTGGTTGTTAATAGTCTCATAATTAAGAAGCAAAACCCCAATCAAAGGCAGGCTGGCCAGAAGTAAAATGGGTGCAAGACCCAACATGCAAGTTGCAGGAAACCCCCTTGTTTTGCAATGAGAAACCCAGCTAGTGAAACTGTGAGCATAAAGCCACTCATCCTGTACACAATGTATCGTTTTGGTTGCTTATTCTTCTTTAATCTGAAACAGTAGTAAAGGCTTCTGGATTTATACTTTTGATGGATAAAAACTTGTTTGCTAGGGCTTGCAACTTGAATATGTGGTTACCAGGAGAATTTGCTCTCCATCTCTAGTTGTTGTAGCTAGTGAGTGTTATAACCAATATAACTCCTTTATTCATAGTAGTAACAATGCAGAAATGTGATTTGTATACAAAAAGATCCCTACTTTTTTGTGGAAAGAAATAACAGCATAAACCAATGCCTTTAAACACTTCTCTATTCACTCCTGGTTGCAGGAAATGCCATTCCCCTTCCACATGCTGAATAAAATTTCAAAATTATATTTTATTGTCTGTACACATAAATGTGTATATACATTTACAATGTGTATGTATATACTTTTTATTAGAGAAGTTCTCTAAACTCACTTTAGTAATCCAGAATTTAGATAAATCTGCTTTGAAGTGAAGTCAGAGGGTAGGAAAACATCTAGCTGGGATTATGGAATAAAATGTTCTGTATTGCTAAAGCATCTTATTCTAAAGTTGTCAGTTGACAGAGTGACAGGTCTGACTGGGTGATGGTATTTTTGCAGTTTCTGGAAAACATATAGCCTAGCTTTAAGAAGTAGGTTTAAAGATTGCAACTCATCTCTTGAATTGTTGGTTAGTTTGGATTAAGGCCTTTTACTTGATGAAAAATACTTGTTATAAAACTGTTTTAAAAGCTTCTTATGCATGTAAAATACCTATGCCATTTTATACTACAATGCTGGTACTTAAACACATGCTCTTAGATGTACACACACACACACAAACCCCCAAACTCAAACTAAGAATTTAACATATATACAGAGATAGCTGAGTCCTCCAGGTTAGGCTTATTGTCATTAAATATTGAATGTAAATGGTTGATATTACTGAGACAGCAGCAGCAGATTAGAAAGCAACATGAAGCCAAGACTAATCCAGAATCTGAAATGCATCATTTCTAACCACTGCACCTCATGGGAATCTGAATTTCATCTATCAGGCTCGAGCAGTTTCAGCTCTCAGGGAAGCCAGAGGACTGAGAAATATCCACTTTGTTACATATTTGAGAATATCTAGTGAGAGATTTTAAAAAATGGCTGATGTTTCCGTACTGTCTCAGCAGACTGGGATGTGATGATGATGTTGAATTAAACTGCTGTCTTAATAGTCTTGAAAATTAAATTATCATAGGTAATGGATTATGTATAATCAAAATAGTTTATGACCTCTAAAAAACATGAAGACTAATATAATATGTAAAATTGGAATCCGACATAGAATCATTGAATATTTCAAGTTGGAAGGGCCTGAAAGGATTTTTGATTCCAGCTTCCTGCTCCTCGCAGAACTGCCCAAAAATAAGCCATGTGACTAAGAACATTGCCCGAATGCGCCCTGAACTCTGGCAGGCTTGGTGCCATGACCACTTCCCTGGGGAGCCTGTTCCAGTGACCAGTCAAAACTGGAAGTGTGTTCTTAACAGCTGCCAGGATGAGCCCTTGGCTTTTTCCACCCTTTAAATTATTTTTATAAGCAGAATGAATTTCCTGTGATAACTTCTAGGGCATAGATTCTAGGGGGTCAAACTACAATTCTGGAATATTTTGCACTTCCTCACTGATATTAGAGAAAGTGAATCTTCTCTGCAGTTGTTCTTAAGGCAATTTGGCATTGATCACACTATGATTTGCTTTTACACTAACAAAAAATGAGATGAAGAATGAAAAATAAAGCTCAGTGTTTACAGAGAGTTGGATCATCCCATGGACAAGGAATGAGAAATGTCTCCTCAGACATCAGATGTCTCCTCTTAGTTTGTCTATGCCATACGTGATTTTTCCTCAAGAACAGCAGGACCTATTTATTCCTTTGTTTAACTTTTCCCTTTAAATTTAAAATGTTGAGTCTGTTAATGTCTTGGCCATGTGAGCTTTTCACATAGTTTCTTTGTGCTTGGTAAACTAATGTAATGCTATAGAATAGCCAAAGTCCAAGCCAGTAGTGCACAAGCCAAACATAAACAAGTTATATAACATCGCAATCATTCATTTATTAAAGTAAGTGGAAATTTCAAGGTGTACGTAATCTTTTTTGGACAACTGACAGGCAGGTGTGATCAAGAGAACAGAGAATCCAGTGACTGTAGGCAGATAGAGAGACAGGTTTGTCTGGGTGATTAGAAAGTAAAGTGAGATGGAATTGGGAAAAATGGGAGAGAGGATTGGCTGTCCCAGGACAAGGAGAAGTAACAGTGCAGAGATTGCTGAGGGGGTTAGACAAACAAGCTGCAGCAGTATTAAATGTCTCGGGAGATTAAGGAGACAGGACCCATTGACAAAGAGTAGTGCAAAGCACCTGTGCCAGAGGGATGGGATAAAAAGAAGGGTAAAGTGGGCTTAAAGAACTGTCAGACCATTTCCTACTCTCAATAATCCCCCAGTATATTTGTTATAGAAGGGAGAAAGGTAACACTCGGCCCCAGAAATGTCCCAGCTCAGGTCACTGTTGCATCCCTCCTGTTTGTGGTCCACCTCTCAGCATACATCTGCCTGGGGCAGGGAGGGGCAGCTGGCCCCTGCCCCAACGCTGCCACAGGATGGATGATTTTACTGCACCAGGCTTTTCAGCTCCACTTGTTTTCAAACATCCTCACCCTACAGACCAGAAAATTGCCCATCTTCATCCTTCACGCTGCATGACATGATCTAGGTTAGCAGTGAGCTGGACTATTTTTTAGCAAAGTTAAACCAAAGTGAATCAACCTCTAGGCTTTTTCACAGTTCCTATCTTCTGTCACCTGCATATCTTCCTTTGCATCATGTTTTGGCCTGATCTTCCCTCCAGCTTGTTCAGCGCATCTCTTTACCCATCATTGCATTTGCTCTCTCATATGCCACAGTCTTAAGAGACAGGCAGCTGGAAACACCCCAGTCAGTCTTTAGAAACAACAACAAAAATAAGAGATGCTCTTCCCATGCTGAAGGTGGAGAGTGCTGAGGTCAGAACCTGCCCCCAAGGAGCCAAATACAAAAGCAGTGTGGGTCCTAAAGACAATGTGTAAGAATCCAGTCTAAGGAGTCAATTGCTGAAACAGGAATACATGAGGAAAAGTATCTTCATACTGATATGAGGCATACACAGACAGACTGGGAAACAAAGCCAGGTTACTTCAAGCTGCATGAAAAGCTCACAACAGGTAAGAATTGCCCTCTTCTGGCAGCAGCAGGTGCCTCCACCAACTGTCTAAAATATCAGTCACAGCCCCAAGCTCACATGCACATCCATGGGGCACAGTCCTTGCCACTTTGGCCATTTCTGTCTAACTCTGAAGGTCTTGACATCCAAACTCCATCTCCCAGCTTCCTTGACCTGGTCACCCATCCATCATCAGTGTAAGGAGGCTGGTGGCATGGAGTCACCTGCTTATCTATAGCTGACATGCCCAAAACCAAGGTTCTCATGTCCTCAAAGGATTCAATCCCACTGCTTCCTGAAGCTGACTGGCCAGCTGCAACAGCAGTGAGTGTAGTCTTCAGTGCCCACAAACAGCACAGATGAGACCAGTGAACTCTGCTCCTGAACCTTCAGTACCAACAGTAGCGGTGTTGTCATAGTCCCGTTTGGACAAGGGGATGGGCAGGATTACACGGACCTGAAAGCTGGTCTGCTACATTCTCCCCACAAACCTTGCCTTGCACAATATTATTTTACGTGGCACTCAAGTATTCTTGCAAGTAGATGCAACAAAAATACAGGTGCAGATCAACTCACAATGCCCAGTTTTTGAGGGGTGATTCTGCTTTTTTATTTCCTTCATATTAGAATGGTGCTAGCCACGTTTCTGATGAAAGATGTGTTTATCTTACAGTATTGCTAAGGAAGAGATCAAAGACATGTGGAGGACCTGAGTGACATGGAAAACTCTTGCTTTGGACCGTAATAATCTTCCTGTACATTTGCTGAACCCTAACAAAATTGTCTTAGATATGGGTTGGGCAATGTTGCATAGGAAATGCCACGGGTGTTTGCAGACATCCCTATACAAACACTGAAATAATCACATGGCAGTTATTGACACTTGATATTTTTTAACACAAATGAACTATCAACAAAGCCATTTCTATAGTGGGCATAATTAATCTTTTTTTTTTTTTTTATAGCAGTATTTTCTTGGTGTTGGAATATTGCCAGTACACCTTGCTTGTTTAAATGTCTGGAATTCCTTTGCTCCTCTCCTGTCCTGACTAACAGAAATAACACTGTGCCATTATGGTGCAACAGCTTTTCCCTTACCCCATCTGAGGTGTTAAGGAATGTGTTAGCCAGAGCTGGATGTTCAGTGGAAAAGTGACATCCTGTTCTTATTTTGCTGTGATTTTCTGATGAAAATCAGTCACTTTGTTTTGCTCTCTGTGGGGTTTTGTTTCTATTCTTCTGTTTCACAAATATGCTGTTTCTTATCCTGTGAGTGCTTATCATCTCTTGTGCGCAGGATTTTGTCAAAGGGCTTTTGAAACTTCATGTATGTTAATCAATCAGGTAATCTACTTACAGATATTTTCCAATAAATCCAGGAATTACATAAGAACTGATTTCCACTGCTGCAATAATGCTGGTTACATCTAGAATTTCCATATAACTTGTTCCTCTTTCAGCCAAGTCAAGTTGCCATGTACAGTTTGAAGCCTGTTAATACCACTGCTCAATTCTAAATATATTTAGTATTTTTAAGTGTTTTATGATAGAAGTTTTTAACAAAAGCTTCTGTATTTATGTTAGCAGCTCACCTGCTTTATACTTACATCTCTGCGCAAGTTCTGTGGGTAAACACATGTTTGGAGATTTTTAAAAATTATTATTATTATTGTAATTGCTTTTTTTCTGTGTACCTTCTTCTGACTCTTTGGCCTCTGACCCTTGACTGAGCTGCAGGGGGGATACTCAGAACTTACCTGATATGGAAAAGGCATATGAGGCAAGAGGAATGCAAACCCAGACCAAACTACTCATGCTCCAGGCTTTCCAGACCAGATACATCCTGAAAGTGTGACATACACTGAATACTTAGATGCACAAATACAACAGTTGCAGCAGAGATGGTTGATTAAATAAAAAAAAAAACAAACAACTCAGCAGGAGCAATAAGCACACTATGCTTCTTGCACAATAGCTGAGTGGTTTGAGCATTTTGTGGAATAAGGGAAGTTGTCCCTATTCCAAGACTCCACTGCACTTACTAGTCCATATTTCATCCTGTTCTTCTCCAGTCTAAAAAGTGTAGGTTCTTCAGGGGATATGGATTTGAGCACTGTTGCCTCATTCCAATGAACTTAAACGCTAGGCTAAAAAAACCCTCAGATTTCTTTTCTTTACTGTGTTCCTGGGTGTCCCCGTCTTATAGCCACACTGGCAAAGGTAATTTTTTTCCCAGTGAGACCATTTTATTGAAGATAGAAATATCTGAAAAAGGCTGAGAGCGATCAAAAGCCATCCCCCTTCATGGGCAAATGCTGTAGCATGGTTCTGTTACAGAGAAGGCTGGTCTTAGAAAATCTACTGTCTATCTTCCCCTTTTACTGAAGAAAAGTATGTCTCATCAGATGATTGCCCAGAGCAGAGGAGCCTGCTCAGAGTCCCCGGGACTTTCTACTGTGCAGCTTACAGACACCTCTCCCTTTGGCAAAGTTTCTTTCCTCTTCTAAGTAACTGATCCTCCCCAAGCTACTGTGAAGGCTGCCTAAGAGCTTACTGCTCTGTATAGTCCTGCTATGCTCAAGAGCCCAGTATTAGCCAAGATGATGTCTAGTTTGAGGGTACCTAAGATTACTCCTCCTGTCACAGAGGGAGAAAACAAAATGTCAAAAAAAAGGCAGTCTGTCAAAATGGTCTGCAGGTGCAAAAAACCCTACATGAATTCCAGATGCAATCCCAACTGACTGTTTCCCAGAACTGCCTATTACTGTGAGCAACTCCCTACTGAACCTGAAAGCTCCTCAGGCATTTAACTATATTCACCCACACATGTTAAGGAGATCCTGTTCTTGGAAGATAGGCACTTATCTCTTGCTTCAAGTCCCAGTACAATCCAGCTTAGGAAGACAGGCATTTAAATCCCTTTTAGAAGCCTTAAAAATTAGCAGCAGTCAGAATTACATCTGGCTTTTTCCGACATGGGCCATCAGCTTCAACATAGGTGCATAAGGCTGAGAGCATGACTTGAGCTAAGCACAGGGGTGGAAGTGTACATTTTACCATTCGAGAGGGACTGATGTGTCACTGACATATTACAAGACTGCCCCAGCTATTACACCATGCTTACCTTTCCTACTCTGTGTGGATACGAGTTGTTGGCTCCAGTTCTCCTCTCAAGAGAAAAAAAACCCCAAGGGGAGCAAACTCACATATGTGGAAAAGATGTGTCATACAGCAGACAAGAAAAACAAAGCATAACCTAGTAACTCTCCACCCTGTGCCAGAGAGCATCTGCACTGCTAGGCCAACCTTGGGTTTGTTTTTGTCTTCTCTGATGTGGCCCTGTGCCTCGTGTGTTCCAGGCTGCACAGGCTCTCAGCTGCAACACCTACCATCCACACTACCCGATGGTTGCTGATTATGCCATTCTGCTGGGAAGTTGGAGCTCAGGGCTTAATTAGAGTCTAGAAACATCACCCACTTCCTTTCTTACAAGTTTTTGCATCTTTATGCAAAATGTGGGTGGAAGCACTGTGATCTCATTAACGTCAGTCCTGCAGTAGGGACAGAGAGGCTGGATCATTTGTCGATAGAGTGTTAGGAGTGTTTCAGATGAGTTTCCAAGAGGATATCAGTGCTCTAGCTGCAGGCTGACTTTGCCCACTGGCACTGTGAGTTCACTTGTAGTCAGTGGAAAGAAGGAGGCACTCTAAGTGCCTCAAAGAAAGCTGTCATTTTCTGCAGGTCTTCAGAAGTGCCTCTCTCTCTGTCCTCTACGCATACAGCAAAGCTGAGGAATTAGATTGCTCCTTTTGACCCTTCCAGGGTTAAGAGACCTAAAATTTCATTGAGGTAATAATGTCTCAGTGAGGTATCTAAAGTAGATTTATGAGATTCCAGCCTGAATACTCGAGGCTTTGCAGTAAATGATTGCAAGAAAAAAACCAAAGTGTCAGTAAGAATATGCAGGCTGTTGAAAACCAAAGAAAAGAAAGTATGAATTAAAATCAGGATGTATTGTAAGACAGTATTTGAAAAGAATCAAAGACCTACAGCCTTTTGTAATTATTTTCATTTCTCATGCCCCATAAGCCTTTAGAAAAAAATAATTTATTATATTGTTGGAAAAAAAAATTCCTCATCCTTTCTGCAAAGCTCTACTCATGAACCATGGAGGGCTGAAAATCATTGTAACACCCTGAGAAAAAGTAGTGGGTCCAATGAGTTAACCCATTCATTTTCCCTCATTTAGTCTAATTCTTTGGATAGCATTGTCTGAAAAAAGACAGAGAAGTATTTCTTGCAGTAGCTTGAATATGCATCAATTGATTTTATTATACTAGAAAACCTGAGAAAGTATGGTTTATTTATATACAGATTGTGTAAATACACTGTAGGCAACAGTTTAATGCTGAAAGGGCTTTCATTAATTGTGTAGTTCTGAGAAAAGGATGTGAAGTAACATGAAAGAGTTGAGATTTGATTTTTACTGAGATAAGCTGAAAGAATAATTCACCTTTTCTAGATGTGTTTCTTCTTTCATGTTGTTTTATGTGTTGCTCTTTCTATTGCTCCATGCATGGTTGCAAAAAATACCCATTAAGAATGAATCCCTCACTGATGTGACTTCATGATGTCTATTATTTATGTTTGTCTAATTCTATGTGTTAATAAAAAAAATAATCAGCAGAGACCCATAAAATTAAATGGTTGGTTTTGTCCTGGAGCAACTACACAGCATGCTTTATGTGTTATTTCTGACAGAAGACATGAAGTCAGTTCTGCTGAGCAACGTAATCTGATACTGAAAAAGTATGTTGCTAATCGTATTGTTTTTTAGAAAGTATGGAGTGGGGCTTTTTTAAAGGCTAGGAGATTACATTTCAAATATACTTCCAGAACTTTGTATGGCTTCCCGTCTTTCTCAAAGACAAAAAGTTACCTAAAGATTTGAAACTGAATATATGGGCCAACGCCTCCTATTGTGCAATGACTGATTTTCGGTTTGTATCGATACTGAGGGTCATCTGCATTTTTGAAAACCCACCGGTTCTGTGAATGAAAACCACGGCATCAGGGCTAGGCGCTGTATTTCCTGTAGCCGAAACCAGTCATCTACCAGAAGAACTGGTAGATAGGACCCGCTTTTCTGTCCCGAGTACTCGGACTAAGTTCTCAAACTAAGGCTGAGGATTGAAAACTGACAACACGAAACTTTCAAGATATAGCATGCGATATACCAGTTATTATTGTAAAGAAGGTCTTCGTCAGACAGGTGTAAAATTCCGGCTCCTGAGGTAGGAAGGCTCCGTACACTGAGCTACATTCGGAGAAATCGGTACCTGCCACTGACACCTCGAGAGGAGTGAGCCTGAGGGATGCCCGAGATGACAGGGGCCGTGCCCAGAGCCAGCGACGCCGTGGGAGTCCGCAGCAGCCCCTCATTTGTGCCAGAGCGAAGGGAAATGGTGGGGCAACCCGATGAGCGCTTTCAGCCACGGGATCCCTGAAGCAACGCCGTGTGCCTCACTCCTCCTGGGCACTGACCGCCTGTAGCTGTCACAGACTTGGCAGCAAGAGTGTCTGCGCCCCAACCCCAGCGGCCTCACCGGGCGGGCTGTCACGGCGCCACCGTCTCCCCCCTCGCTCCTGCGTCGCGCACGCCGCCCCTCTCCGTCTCCCCCTGCCCAGCTTCCCGGGCGTCCCGGCGGGGGCCG
>WEIT01035433.1:28728-43963 GCA_013389985.1 Dryoscopus gambensis
CTGACTGTGGCCTCCCGAAGCGGCGTGGGGGCTCCGTGGGCCGGGGGTCCCCGCTTCTCCTCTTCCTCTCTTTGGCTCTCAGACAGTGTCTCCTGAGACCTCGGCTCAGAGCCGCGCGGGCGCTACCTCCCTCAGCCCAGGTAGGTGCTTGGAAGGCGGGTAGCGGCGGGCATCTTCCCCCGGCCCGGACGCTCCTGCCGCTGCCGCCCGCCGTGCCCCCACCTCGCTGGGGTGGCCGGGACCGCCGGTTTCGGCTTCCCTTTCCCGGCTGCTCCAGGAGGGGAACGTACCTGTGCTCCAAAAGCTTAGTATTTGATACCGGCTGTCGCTCACTGATAGCCTTTAAGCTGACAAGTGAGTGACACTTGTAGGTTTTCTAAGGGACTTCAGGTTAGTCGTTGGTTTGGGAAGTTCGGTTTTTGCACTTTTCTGATTTGGATCAACAGCGTGTTAAATGCTGACTTAGGGGAAACTTTGAGTTTGCCAGAAAAACAACAATCTGCTCTCAACACTCTTGAACACTAAAATGTTTCTGAGTTTATAAACTTAGAGCAAACTATGAGTTAGGACAAATGTGCAGGTTATCATCAGAGCTGAGCATACAGCTACATTGAAGTCCATGCCTTCGACTTTCTCTCCTTATCAGCAAGTGAGCCTTTGTGGCCCTGTTGATAGTTTTAACCAGAGGAACAGTAAAAAAAGTAATATTGAGAGGGCCTAGTGTTTCAGTAAGGAATTCAAGCAGATGAGGATATTGGTATAGGGTATATCTGAAGTAGTGGGAAGAAGATGGAACAAGTACACCACACAATAGGAGCATATTTGTTCATCTGATATCACATGTGGCATCCTTGGGTAGCGTTTTGTCTACTTTTTGTTCATTCCTGATTCTTCTGCTGGGATTCCCTTTCTCATTCTCAAAAGGCAGCAATAAAACCCTCAAACAAACGAGATGACCCCGGTGACAAAAAAGGGCAGATGTGCATATGGTTTGAAGTCATCTGAGCATTTTTCTAGCATTAGCGTTTCTTGGCAGAGGAAATTTGGGTATTTTGCCCAAATCTTTTTTCAAACCACAGAGAAACAGCATGATGAAAATGTGACCCAGTGTTTTGTTGCAGTCTGCTCTTTGCTGCTTTTGAGAAAAAAGGCGTTGAATTTGGAAATGCCAGAGGAAGACGGTGAAGATCCAACATAGGAAATGTCACTTGCCTAAGTGGGACCAAGGCAGATTTGACAGATGTGAAAAGTTTTGTTTGAGCCCTAACTTGGGATGGTTTTTTTTCCAAAGACAAGAGGTTTCCTCCTCAGCTAGTTGTTTGCACGCAGTTCCCTCTTGGCAGTTACCTGCTGCCTTGCTTTGACTCGCTGTGTCCAGCCATTGCCTAAAGAAGTGATTCACCATAACAACTGGAAACTTTTTTACCCAGATAAACCTTGTTTCCATAATAACTTCAAAATAGTGATGTCAGTGCAACAAAAAGAAAAAGTGTTGTCAGAACAAGCTTGGATCAGTAACCTACAGTTTCTGTAAGAAAACCCCGAGTACCTTTTTCAGACAGAAATCTAGAAAGGTGTGTTATGTTTAAAAATTTTCTATATCTTTTTGAGGGGGTGTCCTTAACTCTCACAAGTACAGTCATTTTATTGTCAGGGTGCCTTCCCGGGGAGAGCTTGGAGTGGCAAAGTGGGCCTGGGAGGGACAGAACAGGGAGGCAGTGATAGCCCTTTCTCTGATCGTGGTTTCCTTGGCCCCAGTTTCCACATCAGAGTTCCCACTCTCTGTGCAGCAGCGGTGCAGATCTCACTTGGAATATTTAGAAGAGAGAGATGCCTGCTGGCTTGTCCTTTAACTCTGTGGATGAGTAAGGGGTTCTGGTGTCAGTGCAGCCCTTCTGCCTCTGAATTTTCCAAGAAAAGCTTGCTTTCTTATCCTTGTTGTGGAGAAATGCTCAGGATTTTAATCCAAGTAAACGAAACTAGTTTCACTTTTATTTTTCCTTACCCTAACTTAAGAGTTGCGTGCTCTTGGCACATGTGCTTTTAAAAGTGACCCATGTGTTCTTTCACATCCTACTGGAGTTCATTTGATTTTTATAGATGGGATTCATGACAGTTTTTTGGGGAAAGAGTTTGAGCTCTGAAATCTAGGTTCAATGCAAAAACTTGATAACTGTTTTAAGTTGCAAACTGAAAAGATAGTAACATTATCTATTCAATAGAATGTCCCCCACCTCAACACAGAGTAGGGAAGTTGACCTGAAATTCTGATCTTGAAGCTCAGGGACGGGAAATACAGAGCTGGGACTATAAACAGGGCAAGCAGTCAGTGATTGCTTCGCTGCCTCAAATCAGCATAGAGGAAAGTGCAGAAATAAAGGGGAACTTAAGGTAAATTTAAAAACCATTTTTCCAGGTACTAATTGCATAAACAATATAACTGCTAATATGTAGTTTTAGTGTTGAGTGGTTTAAACTATTAATAGTTTCCTTAGAAATTAGTGCTTGGACTTTTTTACAGGGCTTAATCTTAATAAATTGGAGGGAAGAAAAAAAGCCCTGCATGACTAAAGTTCTTGATTAAAACAGCTTTTTAAAAACACAAATCTAATCAGTGGATTGATAAAAGATAAACTAATAATAATTGTGACACCAGGATATTACCAGTGGAAATGTGATCACCAAAAGTCATCCTACTGATAAGAAAAATGGTTCATATAATTAAAAGCTTCTCAAGGAATTTATTTGGCATCTTCCTCCTACATTTTTTCTTCTACTGTACATATCTCACTGAAATTCAGTAGGGGAAACCTAAATGCTAAGTGTTATGTAGTAGTTTTGAAGTCTTTGTAGTTAAATTTGGAACTTGTAATGTGTAGAAGACTGTCTCTGAAGAAGGTGGTAAAGTGAATCAAGTTCAGGAGACCTTAAAGGTGACTCCTGTTCTTCTTAAAAGTGACTGAAATTTCTTACATATTTTTTATTTCCCCAATTGTTAGTTACTTAGTATCCTCATTTGTACCAAGTTCCTTTACAGTTAATTGTGCAATGTTGATTCAGGATCATTCATCTCTTAATTTTGATTCATATTTTGAGGGCTCTTACTTCATATGAGTAAAGCGTAATGAGAGACTGAGCACTTCTTGCTCAAAGCTGTGTGACCTCCAGGTTCTAAATTACGCACAGGTGGGTAGAGAAGTGACCAGGTGGGAAGGATTGATGGCAGGCAAAAATGAAGTTACATCTAGCAGTTAAACCCTCTCCCCACGCATGCCCCTAAAAGAGTTATTAAGTTAGTTTCAGAATGAGGAATCACTTGCTTTATGGTTGCCCTTGTGCTGACTGAGACAAAGGTTGTGGGACAAGGATACCCACAGAGTGCCATTGCTGTGCATGTACAGGGAGGCAGAGCTGTAAGGTTGCAGGGTGTCTGTACACCCCACGTTTCCTCACATCCCCATGCTTGGTTTCACAATCCAAGTGACTCTCGTGTGGGTTTTGAACCAATTTTCTTCGCCACTGGGGAAACAGCCCTGCTTGCAAGGGTAGTATGGCTGTTCTCCATGACACAAGTCGTCACTAGCATTATTATTTTGGCGCAAGGCCTGCCCTGGAGAGGGTAATCCTGTGTTTGTGTTAGGAGAATGAGAGGGACAGTTTGAGAGGTGTGAGGAGACAGCACAGCCTGCCCCAAGAACAGCAGGGATGAGGTGCAAGGGCCAGAAAGTCTGGACTCTTCCTCCTCCTCCTGTGGCAGCTGAGTTCGCTGCAAAGCCAGCAGAGGATCCTCTGTGCAGGCTCTTAGAAGCCTCAGCCGTGGTACTGGCTGATGGTGTTGGCCAGCTGCATGGAGGAAGCTAGGGGAAGAAACAGCAGCTTCTCCAAAGGTGGTCTCCTGTGGGTGGTAATTCAGGGTTGCTGTTGTTTTTGCCAGGAGTAGGCTATGAACACTGTTTCACTGAAAGTGACAAAGTGTTTCTCTTCTTGGAGAAAAAGGAGAGGTGTGGGGTTTTTGGTTTGTGTTCACAATGCCAGTTATGCTGTATAACACTCAATGAGAGGCAGGGATGATTAGCAGTTTATATTTGAGCTATTACAACAGCTGAAGTGTATTTTACACCATTCTACTAAAGGCTATATTATACTGGCATAACCTTAGCTGTGACAATGCTGCTCTCGGCCACTATTGCCAAACTGCCTGGTACATCGCAAAATGATGGCAAAGCTGTGACATACATAAGAGTGAAGAGTGGAGCGAGTCTGTAACACTCCCGTACTCTGAAATAACTTCTACTTTATCAGTTGGTGGTGAACTTTTTATGATCCAAGGTGTGTCATACTAATTTTAAATATTAAAGATGCATCAACTCTTTTATTACAGTGCCTTCCTCCTTACTTTCAGGAATTCCCAGGTAACTGCAGAGGAAACTCTTAGGATTTAATGAAATGCCTCTGTGCATCCTCGAGATACCATGTCATGGATTGAAATGGAGGAATATAAAAGCTATGATAATATGTTGATACGACATGTCTTGTCAGTGCACTATCTGATGCCATGGCAGGATTACCTCATTACACATTACACCACTTGGTCTTTCAAAATCGTCAGTTTTTGTGGGATTGCATACCTTGGTGCTGTTGATATGCACATGTTTGGAATTAGGCAGCATTACCATGTTGAATCAATAGTTTATCCTGGCAACTTAAAGGCACTGAATGAATCACAGTAGAAGGCATGCTAGTAGGCAGAACATTGCCCCTCCCTCAGGAAAAAAACCCAAAGTGTCTACATGCCGAAGTAAATCTTCAGAACAAATCCAATAAAATGCTTGCCCTGCATCTCTCATCCTGCTTCTAAACCAACAGCTGTGTTTAGATAAATATGTTTGGTATTGGTTAACCTGTGCTTGGTTTTCCATTCAAGACATTCAGAAAATGTTGCAAAATAGCAGCTGTAGTTCAGAGAGAAAACTGTCTTTTCTTGGGAATGTTCACCAACAGCAGAAAGCACCCCAGAGAAGCTTGCACATATACTATTTTTTTTAATATTCCCTTGCAGCAATGTGAAAAAGTCAGATTGTTTCTTCCTGCCCTAACCAGCCAGTGTTAACACCTCAGGATTTCTGAGCTTGGGCACAGGTGCAGCTCCCGAGGAGCAGAGAAGTAGCAATGCCATTGTTTTCAGTCTGATGCTCCTCATGTTCCTCTCCTGTTCTCTTTCTCTGGATTTTTGTGGAGGAGGCTGCATCCGTGTTTACCTAATGTCTTCCTTCTCCTTCCCAATGCTGGCCAAAGTCCTGGAAAAGGGCTTGTTGCTGTCGCGGTGGTGTGGAAGAAATAGGGAAGTGTCAGGGTGCAATTGCGCTGTGCTATGACTTGGCTTTTTGGTGTAGTGAGATCAGCTCTGGTGGGTGCCAGCTGCCAGCACTGTTCACAGACGCACTGTAGGCCTCAAGTAGTACTTGGATGTGGCTGCACAAGAAGTGTTTTCCTGTGCAGATATCAAGGCACAGATTGCCAAGTCTTGACTTATCACCACCCTCATCTCTAGTGTCATCCTCTCCCAGCTTCTCTACCCTTTTCAAGAAAATGCAGCAAAATTATTTTCCAGCTGATGTAGTTAATAACATTTATTAGTGCTTCCCTGTCTGCTTTTCCTGTAATTATAATGCACTATTATTCCAGGAACCACAATTGTGAACTAGTACTTCAGGAGATTACTTTGAATTCAGAAAGAGAAGGACAGGAAAGATGTCAGACGTGTATTGTTGATCTGCATGTAGGTTCAAGCCCCTTTTCCTTTTATTTCAATTAGAAAACATCTTTACATTTCAGAGGAGCAGATTATTGCCATAATTTGCATCACAGATTTTTTTTTAAAAGCAAAAGCTGGAACAGTTAGATCAAACTAACAAAACTTCTTTCAAAATAAACAAACAAGAAAACCTTTGCTCCTTCAGTATCAGGTTTCAATTGAAATAAATGTTAACAGCAAAGTTCAGTAATTCTTTGGCAAGAGGGTGTTGGTCTAGTTCTGACTTAAGAGGCAAGAAAATACTGTAGCAGATGATCCGTTTTTGTGACAGTAATTTATCAAGTCTGTTGTGGTGGTTATGTTTTCTATACCCAGAATTATGAATTCCAGAAAAAAAGATTTACTCAGGTCTTCTAGCTCAGTTTCACAGCAGAATGGGATATATTAAAACCTCTTTTAATTTTTGACAGTCCAATGGGCTTCTTGTAAGTCACACTTCCTGCAAATTTCATCTTTAAATTTGCAAATGTAATTAGTGAGTAGGTTTCTTGATACATTCACAGAAACGCTGATTTCACATAGTTGAGTGTGGTCAGACTTGTGCTTTCTCATTGTATCTTATCTTACTGCCTTTATCAGGTACTCTTTAATGAGTGAAGGATCAAAAGGTGGGACGGTGGCCAAGAAGCAATGGAGAATAAAAGTTTAGAAGGTTCCCCATCAGACCTAAAGTTAGTGGCTCACCCAAGAGCAAAGAGTAAAGTGTGGAAGTACTTTGGGTTTGATACCAATGCGGAAGGATGCATATTACAGTGGAAGAAGATCTACTGCCGTATTTGCATGGCACAGATTGCCTATTCAGGAAACACATCCAACCTTTCCTACCACCTTGAGAAAAATCACCCCGATGAATTCTGTGAGTTTGTGAAAAGTAACACTGAGCAAATGAGGGAAGCCTTTGCCACAGCATTTTCAAAAATCAAGCCCGAGTCATCACAGCAGGTTGTTCAAGATAGCCTCATCATGAAGACCTACCAGAACTACGAAAACAAAAAACATCAGGAGCTGACATCTGCAGTCATCAGCTTAATTTGCGAAGGCATGTATCCAGCCTCCATTGTTGATGAACCTACCTTCAAGGCCCTCTTGAGAACAGCAGACCCCAGGTATGAACTTCCGAGCCGGAAGTACTTCTGTACAAAAGCGATTCCTGAAAAGTACAGTGCTATTAGAGAAATTGTGCTGAAAGAGCTTACTGAGGTTCTGTGGTGTGGCATATCCACGGACATGTGGAGGAGTGAAAACCAGAACAGGTCGTACGTAACTGTGGCAGTTCACTTTCTCAGCAGCAGTCCTGCCAACTGCCTGGCTGTGAACTCGCGGTGTTTGAAAACATTCGAAGTACCAGAGGACAACACTGCAGAGACCATTACACGAGTTCTTTATGAAACATTCATTGAGTGGGGGATCAATACAAAAGTCTTTGGTGCTACAACAGATTACAGTAAAGACATTGTGAAAGCTTGCTCTCTCCTAGATATTCCCGTACAGATGCCTTGTTTGGGGCACACTTTTAATGCAGGAATACAACAAGCTTTTCAGCTCCCCAAACTCTGCAACCTTCTTGCCAGGTGCCGAAAGCTAGTGGAGTATTTTCAGCAGTCTACGGTCGCAATGTACATGCTGAGCGAAAAGCAGAAGCAGCAGAATATTCTCCACTGCATGCTGGTAAGCGACCGTGTTTCCTGGTGGGGAAGCACGCTCGCTATGCTGCAGCGTCTCAAGGAGCAGCAGTTTGTCATTGCGGCTGTTCTCGTGGAGGACAGCAACAACCACCACCTCATGCTGGAATCCAGTGAGTGGAATACAATCGAAGGGCTGGTGGAGCTGCTCCAGCCTTTCAAGCAGGTTGCAGAGATGATGTCTGCTTCAAAGTACCCAACGATAAGTATGGTGAAGCCACTTCTCCACATGCTTCTGAATACTACTCTGAACATCAAAGAGAACGATTTGAAAGAAATCAGCATGGCAAAGGAGGTGATTGCTAAAGAGTTGTCAACCACCTACCAGCACACACCTGAGATAGACATGTTTCTCAATGTTGCAACTTTCTTGGATCCCCGCTACAAGAAACTGCCTTTTCTTTCAGCCTTTGAGAGGCAGCAGGTGGAAAACAGAGTGGTGGAAGAAGCAAAAAGCCTGCTGGAGAAAGTAAAAGAAAATAGCTTTAGAACTGAGGAGAAATTCTTCACTGTTTCAGAAGAGCCCCCTATGAAAAAAATCATCATCTCCTCTACTCCTCCTCCTACCAGTGTCATCAACAACATGCTTGCAGAGATCTTTTGCCAGACAGGAGGCGTGGAAGACCAGGAGGAATGGCATGCTCAAATCATTGAGGAGTTGAGCAACTTCAAGTCACAAAAGGTCCTCGGTTTGAATGAAGACCCGCTGAAGTGGTGGTCTGACAGACTAGCGCTGTTTCCAGTTTTACCAAAGGTTCTTCAAAAATACTGGTGTATTCTGGCCACAAGGGTCTTCCCTGAGCGCCTTTTTGGTTCTTCTGCTAATGTTGTGAGTGCAAAGAGAAACCGGTTAGCCCCAGCTCACGTGGATGAACAGATCTTTTTGTATGAAAACAGTCGCAATGGGTCTGAGGCAGAACCAGAGGATGAAGACGAAGGAGAGTGGGGTTTGGAACAGGAACAGATTTTTAATTTAAATGACTCGGTAAACATAAACAATAATTTCTTTAATATTCGAGACAGTGGGTTTGTTTAACAGGACTGCTGCGGTACATTTAATAACAAAGAAAAAAGGTATTTGTCTTAAGTTACCAAAAATTCTTCTGTTTTATGCTATGAATACTGTAAATATTGAACAGTTGTAACAAACTTGATTTAGCTTCCATTGTCTGTGTTTTTCCCACTGTCTTAAAAGATGAATGACTTGTGATTAAACAGCACTGAAATGAATGAGGAAATAAATTCTACAAAGACTGTGGTTTCTGACTGTGGCCCAGATTTCAGAAAGCATTTATCCATGTGCTTCCTATCCACGTGTTTCAGTGGGAGACAAACACATGCTTATGTGCTTTCTATCATAAAATTATTTTCCTGAGTTAGGACCTTGAGGAAGTTTTTAAAATTTATGCCTCCGTTTGTAAATCCTGTGTGACTCAGGATGCTAGCTTTAAATTTTGGATTTTAAAACATTTTTAAAATCCATAAATCTGAGCATTGAATATTTTTAGAATATATTGTTGCTATGGAATGAAAAAAGATCTTGAGCCTGATTTTGACTACCTCATGTCTTAGGTCTGCTCTATGCTAGAAAAGTTCAGCTGGTATAATTCTGTTGGTTAGGGGACTGATGTGTTATTATTTTAACTGATACTGTGCTGGCATAGGCTGTAGTGTGGATGCATTTATACTGGGATAATTTATTTTCCTTTCCAGTGCGGTGTAAATGGTATAAACACTTTTAAACTGGTATTGCTGTGTCCACATTAGTCCAGTTTTACCATTTAACTGCAGCTAAATGGCAAAATTGGTTTTTTGTTTGTTTTGCTTTATGTCTAAGCAAGCCCTGATTGTAGTCTCTTGTGCTTTTGCAAAGTGGTAACCAAATGTGGTGTCAAGGCAGTGTAGTGTTACTTTTGCCTTGTGCCAATGCTGTGGCTGATGCCACATGGTGTGTAGCAGGCAAGGCATCAGCCCTTTGGTAAGGGAGGGAGGGAGAGAGGGAAGGAGAGAGCAGAGAGACGTCTACAGGCCACGGGTCTAAAGATTTGTCTATGCTGTAAAATCCTTAACCTCTTCATTTAAGGGGGACTTTGCCCAGGGTTGCTAGAAAATTTTGTTGACAAGAAAAGCAAAATAAAAAGCTTTAATATTATGTAAATATATTTAAAAGAAGGGGACCCCTCCATTTCCTTACATGTATTTAGTGAGTCTTTAAAATTGTTTTTTTTAATTACATTAGCACTTAAAAACTTTTTTCTCCTGTCTCTTTTTGATTCAGTTTGTTGAGTGGACTTTAGTCCCGTCCAGTCCAATGTTTGAGTGCTGTTTCCAATTAGTTGTGTATTGTAACTGCTCCCTTTGTGTCTCTAAGCATAAGTGTTTTAAGCCCTTTGAGAACTTGACAAACAAGAAAAAAGAAAGGAAACCAACCTGAGACCCCCCCATCTCTTATGAAATACTGCAGGTCATAAACATGATTAGAGTTCACGCTTGACACAAAGTAGGATGCGCCAGCTTTTTTCTCTGAGGTGCAGTGGAGGACTCTTGGCATTTTCCAGTTACAATCAAGGTTTGCTTGGGATTTTATTTCTGTTACTGGTTTCTCACCCATCCCCACTCCCCTTTCCCACCCAATGTTAGTCTACAACTATGTTAAGCAATATCTGTCTGTTACTATTCTGGAGGAAGAAAGTTGGGGTTTTTTCATCATGGTGGCACCCATGGACATTGGGTTGTAAAAAGGGCACAGATAGCAGGAACATACAAAGATGAGAATGGCAATGGAATTGAATCTATTGCCAAACTATTTCTTTATGGTTTGGTTTAATAGTTTTTGGAAGTTTGAGGCCTCTGTGCTTTTTGTAGGTGGTGGGAACGGGTGGGTGAGTGAGGAGGAAGGACAGAGGTTAGGCTGAAGGAACAGAGAAGCAAGTAATTGCAAACTACATAAACGAAAATTTTTAAGCCTGGGAAAAACGCAATTAGCAGGTGGTGCGGTCTGTGTTTGGCTGTTAGTAAGCCTGGGGCTTCACTTTCCAGCCCCCTGAAAACTGATTTGCACTTGTACAAAGTACACACTGTTGAATGTTGCTCCTCTCCATGTCTGCTGAAGAGGCGTATGTGATTGCCCAAGGTGCAAAACGCAGGCTTGGCCTAAAATTCCGCAGGTGCGTAGGCTGTCTGTGAGAGCAACAAAATCAAATTACAGAAGGGAGTGAGATACCTGAGCTCCTGTGACACCCCAGCAGTCTGCCAGGAAGACCTCCTGGTTTTTATGTCTGTCATTTTCAGCAGCTGTTACCACCACTGCAGGCCCTCCCTCCAGGAGCTGCACAAATGCTAGTGCGAAGTGTGTGGATCTTGTCTTACATGCGCATAATGTAAAGCCATGCCCTCACAACCAAGGCAGAGCCCAGAGCATCGCTCCCCTGGTCCGCACTTGGCCTTCCCCTGTTGGCAGCATTGTATCCATCTTCATCCTCCTGGGGCTGAACGTAAACAGTGACGCTTACAAGCAGTTTTACGAAGATCAGTGCAAGGCACTACTTTCTTCCTTCCAGCTTCTTTTTATTTTTTGGTATCCAAAATAAAATTGTAGTTGGTTCAATTGATGTGTCTCAGCATTCTTTTAAAAAAAGGAGAAGAAAAAGAAAAAAAAAGTGCAAAACCACTGTTAGTCTTACCCAGTGTCTGTGAGATCTTTATTTAATGTTCTAAGCCTGGAATATTGTTAAATAAACCAGAAAAATAAGTTAGTTACTAGATTATTTGTCTGATGTGTGGTCATATCTGCAGCACTTTATGACTTTGAACTCTTCCGCGACAGGGGGAGGTTGTATTCTAAGGATTTAAAGCTATGCATTTATTTTCCTTTTGATCCTGTAAGTTATTTTTTAAAAATGCTGTACAAATCTTTTGGATTAAAAAAAATGAGGATGAAAAATGTTGGAAGTTTAGATGGTTTCTCTCACTTAAATACGTGTGGTGTTTTTCATTTGTTGACAAGATTTTCTGTTTAGTTGGGTGGAGAAGGAAAATTGCAGAGCTGTTTTAAATATTGCTACAACTTGAGTTAACCCTGGTGTTACTGCCAAGGGTGGGCCCAGAACACATTTCTTAATAATGCTGCTAAGTCAAATTTATGTTTCTGTTTCTTGACAGCTACTTTAAATCCACAGCCTAACCTTTCCTTTTCTCTGCAGTATAGCTGAGACATCTTTTTGAAGGGGCAGTACAGGAGCGAACTTCAGCTTTTGAGTGCTTTCATGCTGAAAAAGTGAAATTTTGAACAGGTTCTCAAAGTACGTCCTCTGTGTCAAAAGAAGAATTGCCCTTTGTCACTAACTAGATGTTACCAATTCAGGGTTAAAACTCAGTGGGCTAGGTGAGGTTTCTCGGGGTAACAATATAACTAAAGAGAGTTTTGTGTTTCTGACCAGCTCTTGCATGCATTTCACCTCCCTCTGCCATCAGGGATTATGTGAAGACAAAGAGAAAAGCCTGAACCATACTAAAGTTGACAAGGTGAATTTTTCCGCCAAACAATGTTTTAAATGCTTTGGTTTAAATGAAGGCAATAAAGTTTTGTACTATTTATGGAAAGGGTGTATTCTTTTAAGTTTCTATTGCAGCAGTCTGTTAGATTAATTTCAAGCATTTTCTTTAACCAATGTCATGGTGTCCAGTTAGTTTTACAGGAGCTTTTATAAGCAGGCAGGAATATTAAAAGCAAAAGAAACACAAATTGGTTATTTGTAATATTTTATAGGACTTCTGAAAACTTAAAAGTGATGTGTAGTTCTTGATTTTTGTCCTTTTCATGTGACAGCTTAAAAAGAAGGGGCTGCCTGAGGACATCATTTCTGAAGGAGGGGAAGTACATGGGTATGAACACAGAAGTAGTGTTCCATGACAAATGGGTAAAGGAAACTTTATGCTGGAAAAATTACATTTTAGTCTCTGCACACCATACTCCTTTTGGTAGTCTTCATTTCTGAGTGTCCTTCTGAAGATCTGGTGATCCTGGTTCTGGTGGTGTTATCTAGTCTAGACTGACTTTTTATCTCTGCTGAAAGGATTCCTGGTCTCTTAAGTTTTGTAGCTTTTTTTTTTCTTTGGACCAGACTATATGGTCTGTCTTGCCATGTCTCCTCCAAATTAATGTTCTGCTAAATTCAAAGCATTTTTAGGGGACATAGGGAAATTACGGAAATTGGTTTTGCTTTTTGAGTAACATTATTTGGTGCTGTAGAGAGAACTTAAAGATACAGCTTAATTTTATGTCTGCCTTAAGAGCACATCAGTAAAGCATGTCTTCATGATATTATTTAAACTGCACTTTCTAAACATCTCTGCAGTTGCAGTTTATAATGCTACTGTTTTTACAAACAAAAGAATTTCCTTTAAATTGAACAATAAAAATCAATTAAATAGATTTTTACTGCTGTTGCAGTCCCTTTCAGTGCCCCTGAAGTTGGGTTAAAATGCCACAAGGTGAATTGAGTTTAGCATTAAAAAAATGGAAAAAAAGAAAAACAAACCACTGTCTTTGAGCTTACCTTGTGTTTTAAAAACACAGTTTGATTTATATAATTTTAAAAATTCAAAGGCTGTTGCAGCAACTATTTTCAAATGAGAGTCTCCCAGAACTCAGAATTGTTAAAATATTAAGATTTTTGAGCATTTCTGTTGACATTTCCTCACTGCGTGATGTTGATTTCTCTTGCTGCCAAATAATAACAAAAGTGATGCTGCCATCTGCAGTGCTTTGAAATGGTGATCAGATTTATTTTTTTCTGAGATTTTGAAAAGGGTATTACCTGCCGCACATGTGTGCTGGTTTCCTTGCATCACAATTAGTACTTATTTCCAGTGACCTGAGTTTGCCAAATCCTTTGTCCTGTCCTCTCTCCCTGGCCCTGCCTGGGCAGAATGCCAGGTGGGAGCAGTAGGGAGGAGAACTCCAACTTCTTCTCTCATAGAGAGACTTCTTGGAGAGCAGATAAAATTCAGTTTAAAATAAGTTTAAATTAGGTTCTTATTTCAGTCCACTGGGGCTACAGCACCTGTGCCATGGTGTGAAAAGGCAGAGCTGATGATTCCTCTCCCCACAGTGATGTGCACTGGGACACATGGCTCAACTGGACCAAAATTGTCTGTGTAAGGGGAATATGCTGAGGAACTGAACTCAGCACAGCTAGGAAACTACACTCACAGTCAAAGGCATTGGAAGCATGTCAGGGTAGAAACAGTATCTGTGCTGCTCTCCTTAGTTGGGGGGTTAAGGTACCATAGAAAGATACTGGTTTGTGCTCTAGGCCTAAGATGTGCCTGGGAAAATTTGTGATTATTCAGATAGCTACATGGTTAATACTGACATAGAAAAGAGTGTTCTGTGACATTTAAATAAATATTTTATATAGACAGTAAAGCTACAGTTCCTATTTGATAGATATTTTGGGGGTAACATTTAGAGTGGTTTTCCTGGAGTAAATGCCATGTTCAGAGGTACACCAAGATTCAGCTATTGGCAGCAGTAGGGCAGTCCTGTTTGTAAGTGTAACAGAGACAGGAGGGGATACTTCCATTTGAAATAAGTGAGAAATGTTGTCGTTATTTTAACACTTAGGTGGAAGACTAATTAAAATGCATCCATAAATGTTTGTGATAGTCTAATAATTTAGATGTATCTGTAGAGAGTTAATCCCTTTTTTTTACTTAGTTCACTGAAAATATGACTGTATTTGTCCATAGCTGCATGCTCATGGTGTTGTGTTCAACAGTGCTTCCCCAAACAATGCAGAATAAGGTTATTTTTAAAAAGGCAGTTTCTTTGATTTCATACAATCTTCTATCTGTTCATTGTCCCCAAATACTTGCAGTTAGGAATGAAAAATTAATTTTTTCTTTCTCCAATGGATAGTACTTTGCTTTTAAATTTGAGACATTTTGTGTATCACTGTGTCTTTACAGACACTGAAACTGAAAGGGTTTCATTCTCCCTTTCTTTCTTTTTGCTTTTTTTAATTTGCTTTTTTTCTCATGAGTCATCAGTGAGTTTTACAGTGATAGGAATTTGCAGTCATAACAAGGAAGATGTCAAGTCAGCATCAGGAGAGTTCATGCCAGAAACATCCCATCCCATGTCATGAATGCTGTGCTCCAAGGGAAACCTTCATCTTCTCGAACACGACCTTCTGATGTGTGTGTGAGAGAAAAATAAAGTGTTTTTGAAAGCAATGCACAGTTCTGTTTTGTGAGTGATGGTGCAGTTTGGTGTGAATTTGTGCTGTGGGATGCACTCAGTAGTTTGGCACCAAATAAAAGTTTCTTGAGTGCACAGCAGAACTTATATGAACAGATTACAATTAAAAGTGAAAAATGTAATCGCTTTACTTACGGGAACAGACAGGAAGTGTTTCCATCTAGGGAAAATACTGAAATTTTATCAGGAGTCTTCAATTCCTGTCTGAGATCCTGATAGCATTTAAATATGCTAAATGACTAACCTTCCTGTAGTCTGACATTTCAGATCTGTGTAAAACAATTGTTTTGCACACTTTTTGGTGTTCACATGCTGCTGGCAATGAGCTCTGTTAGCTTTGAAAACCTTCTCCACTCCCAAATGGCCAGGGAGGAGTTTTCATCAAGTAGATACTGGAGAAGGGAGATTCAAGCTCTTAGTGTGACCCATCCTCTAGCCTGTGGGAGCCTGGGCTGAAGGGACTGTTTCTCGATG